>JBAMBR010005099.1:0-70750 GCA_037044475.1 Zaprionus obscuricornis | reverse complement strand
CGCCGCCACCGCCACCACCACCACCACCGCTATTGGTGCCAGAGTTTGATTGAACAACATTGCCACGATCATTATTATAACGTTGATCACGCTGATGATCGCCACGGGAATTGTAGTCATCGTCCTCACGGCGATTATTGTGATAGCGTTGATTCATATTATTGCCAGTGCCACCACGACCACCACGTCCACGACCGCCACGTTGTCCGCCAGTACCGCCGCGTATTGAACGTACAGATTCAATATCGCTGCTATAACCACGTTCAGAGCGTCGCGATATAGCAAAACTTTGTGTTGATCCCATTGAAGATTCTTGTATGGCGCGTAACTGTTGATCTATTTCCAGTTTCTCCTGACGCAATTGTTCCACTTCCTATAAATATTCATATAATATATAAATATATTTCTATAGATAAGATTGAAGATTAAATCTATTAACCTTTAGATGTGATAGATGATATTCGAGCAACACTTTAGCATTCGCAATGCTCTCCATGGTGCCAATGAACACAAATGGTACATGCGCTAGCTCACGTGGTATATTCTGATCCTGTTCATCATCGCCAGCGATCTATATTTTTATTTTTTTTTTATAGTTTAAAAAAGGGAATGATTAGACAATGTCACAGATAGTTTACAATACTCACAGCACTCACCTTGATTCGAAATACACCGCTTTTATCAACAATCTCTTGTATGATGCGACCATTTTTGCCAATCACTTTACCAACTAGCTCCCTAGGAACCTGAAAGAACTCTTCGGCATATTCGAGCATGGCGCGTGCCCGTTGCACCGATTCCTCTGTTTCGCCGCTAATTTTGAATGTGCATGAATTCTCCTCTAGCTCAATATTCGTAACGCCGACCAGCGTGCGTGCCGCTTGTATATTGGAGCCATGTGAGCCAATTGCCAGGCCCATGAGATCTTCGCGCACACGAAATTCCTCAATAAAATTGCTACAAACAAAAAAAAATAAATAAAAATCAAATGAAATTTTCAAATGTTTTAAATGAAGATATAATCATAATTTGGGCAAAGAATTATGAAACATACCCGCGACTCATCAGTTTAGTCGTTTCCAGCTGACGTGCAGCTTCTTCAGTCCTTTTCAAGAGCATAACCTAGAATCAGAATTTAATATTAATTATATATATATATTATATATGATGTAACACATTACCTTTTGTGAGAGATTACGAAAATGCATATCCTTGAGCATGCTGGCACGCTTCTGAGTGTGTTCCCATTTGGAGATGACAATTAAAGCGTCAATATCGCGATTATAATTACAGACGCCAGCATCGATAGTGCGTTGAAATTCCTTGTGTATGCCATCCTTTTGGGCTCTAAAAATAAAATCAAGTATATATAGATATTATATAATGTATAAAGTATATTTAATATAACTTACTCTTCACGTAACTCCTCGGGAACGGGCAACGTAAACTGAAAGAATGATTTTGGCGTAATTGGCGGATTTGGATTTTTGGCGCGCAATCTGCCAAGTTCACAGATTTCAGTATAAGGCGTCTCGAAACCAATATATGCAACAGCACAAATATCAGCTTTAAGCATTTTTATAACAGCAACCCACCAGCCGCACGTCTCACGCTCAATTGTGCGCGTAAATACCTCCACCTCCATTCCTTCCTCAAAGATGGGTGTCGTTCCAACGGCTGGCTCATCAGGCGGTTGACGAACATTGACGAATGCATATTTCAGCACTTCTGGCACGCTGCAAGTAATCGACAAATCAAAACAAAAGGCTTTAAATATCAACAATAACAAATTAAACTATCAACATAATAATCAGCCAGACATTGCGAGACAAACAAACAAACAAACACACACGCAGCAAATGCAATGCTACACAACAGCCAAATTTGTTTGACGACGTCGAAGTCAACGCCGCCGTCAACGTTAGCATTAGAATTAACATTAGCGTCATTATTCTTATACATTTGCTATATTGCAACTAGGCTGGCAGTGGGCCAAGCAGCTCTGAGCTCAAACACAATTACGGGGGTGCCCCTTTTTTTTTCTTTTATAACGCGCCTCTTGGTCGAGAAGGCAGATCGGAAATAAATATTTGTATATAAATTTACATAGATATACGTTGATATATATTAATAAAAGACAGACAGAGAGAGAGAGAGAAAGGCAAAAATTGAAAGATAGAGAGAGGCGAAAGAGATGCGCGAGAGAGTCAACAGGGTGGAAACTAAAATTAGACTCAGCTGCTGCTGCTGCTACTGCTGCTGCTGCTGCTGCTGACGCTGTGTTCAGCTCAGCGAAAAACAGAAAAACCAAAATTCAAATCATATTAAATCGAAACTATGAAAAATTTGTTCCAAAAATGTCACCAAAAATGCAACAAACGAACGGCGAGCGCAACAACGAAACAAGAAAATAGAAATAATTAACAAAAAAAGAAAAAAAAAAAATAGAAGCAAACGAAAGAAATGACAAGAAAAATGGTTTCTTTCCGCGGTTAAAAATAGCTAACTGCGACGCCAGCGACAGACGTTGACGTTGACGGCGACGACGACGACAACGTCGTTTGCTGCTTCTGCTGCTGCTTCTGTTTAGTAGTATTTGATTTTGGCGCTTGACAGCTTTAGGCTCACACAGCTATAGACGATGCACACACACACAGACGCACACATACATCTGCAGTTATTGCCTTTGAATAGATGCCGAACATGATGGCACTGTGCGTCGACGTTAACGTCGATGTCGATGTTGTGTTGTGTTGTCGGTCAGTCAACACTTTCGTCGTTTATCGTCTGTCGGAAGGAGCTGGCTGCTGCTGCGTCAAAAGCGCCAGAAGAGGGCAGCGCAAACTCAATGCATTTAACAAATTGCGCCAAATTAAACTCTCATGTATACAACACAATCGGTGGCGTCAACGTCGTACGCGATCGCCAGACGTTAGACAACCGTGACGACAAGCATGCAGGTGGCGGGCGGACATACAACACATACATAGACGAAGGGTCTATAAAACTTGGTAGCTGGGCGAACGACGCATGCATGGCAAACAGCAGACGCAAGACATTTGACGTTGTTTTTATTGTAACATTTTTTTTTTAGTATATAAAAACATAAAATATGCGCACACAAATGTTCAGCCAAAAAAGAATTTAAAAAAAAAAAAAAAACAAAATCTTTTGATTAATTTTTATTATTGCAATATGTGCGCATATTCTATGTAATGTTTGAATAGTTTTCTATTTTATTTTTTATTTTTATTTTTTTTGTTTTTAATTTTTTTTAATTGTCGCAACTTACCCGTCCACATCCACAAAGATGCCATCATCGCCGACAGCTGTCACCTGGCCCTGTTATTGGTGTTGCGTTAACGTTGATGATGATGATGATGATGACGACGACGACGTTGGCAGCGTTGAATAGAGCATCAGAGAGAAAGAAGACAGAGCAAAAAAAAAAGAAAGAAAAAAAAAATTATATGTGTCATTAATGCTGTTCTTGTGCTTTATAGTATTTTCTTATAGCTATGGCTAAGCTTTAAACATTATTTTTTTTTTATTTTTAATATAGTTTTATGATCGCTTTATTTTTATGTTTTATAGTAATGCACACCGCAGAGATCGAGCGCTTAAAGTGTTCACACAATAATACGACATAAAGGAAGACTAAAATAATTGTTTGATAAGAAAATGCAAGCAATACCGCTTATCGTAAAATAAACAATTAATATAAACCGTATACTAAATACTATATACTAATGTACATCAAATATAAACTAAATAATTTACAAGTCATTTAAATATTGTATACAATAAGAACAATCTAAGAAATAAGAAAGAGAATTGCATGAGACATCAGACAGAGACAGAGAAAGAGAGAGAGAGAGACAATACAATACATTTTCTATGTACATCATCGCATAATGAATGCAAATCTGATAAGCTTCAAAGAAGAAAAAGGGGAAATCACAAAGCAAAACGTCAACAGAGAGCTTAACAGCAACTCTGTTTAACTTCTTCTCTCATTCCAAAACACAGACACAAGCACAGGCATAGAGACAGTGACAGAAACACAAACACACACACACACACTCATACATTAAGTATGCAGCGCGTTGGCCGCGCAGCCGGTACAAACAAACGCGCACCCCCACACGCATAAAAAAAAAAAAAGTGAGCCCTATGCGAAAGCGGGCATAGATGTGCTTATTCTTTGTATATATGTATGTGTGTGTGCGAGTGTGTGTGTGTGTGTGTATGATTGTATATCGATGTGAGACTCCACTCAACAAAATGTTGCAGTTATTTATAGAAAAATAAAGCTACAATTTACGAAATTAGAAACTGAGGCCGTCTCTGCCTTGACGCGTATTGCATTCACTGGCATAAACACAGTGTAAATATCGTCGCCTCCATTGCTTCGTAGTGATAGTGCCAATACCAGGAATGGGTTTGGGCTACACTTACCTTATAGTAGGCACCATTATCTAGTCTCACTTCGACCATAAGATCGTCCATTTTGTTAAACTTGTGATCGCCGCTGTCCACGGTAAAAGCTTCTTTTTCTTGATATTGCAGTTGAATTGCTGCGCTGCTGTTATTGATGGTTACTTCTGTTGCTTTTGTTGTGCCCCAACCAGTAGCCAGTGACAATTTCAACGTATTGTGTGTGTGTGTGTTGTTATTGTAGTTGTTTTTGTTTGCCTATAAATATAGAAAATCAGTTTTATGTTAAAAAAAAAATAAATAAATAAATTTTGAAAATATTTTGATATATAGGATAAAACATACAACGATATATTAACTTTGCGTTGCTTCTCAAAATCTTCGTTATTCCCTGCGATTACTTCGTTATCAGTCTTTTTTACTTTGTTATTGTTGTTGTGTTTATTGTTGTTTTTGTAGTTATTTATGCCTGTTGTTCTGGTTGTGTGGTGGAAATGCTTGCTGCTTGCCCACACAAACACAGACTCACTCTCTCTTTCACACACACATACACACACACACTTCACGTTCGTTCCACTCTTACAGTTCCTGCAAATATAAACAAGGAAAATATACATATATTATATATATATTTATATTGAAATAACAATACATAAATAAAGTTTTGAGCGATGAAATCATAAATACGTTGAGAGTCAAATTAACAAAAGTCAGAATCTGGATGACGAACGACAACGGCGGCGATGTGATGTTGCTAATGCGATGGCAATCAAAAAAAAATTTTGAAGTTATTTTAGGCCATGTATAGGAAATTCCTTTCTGGTCGAAAACGGAATAGAACGGACGGTAGCAAAAATACCAAAATAACGAGCAACAATAACAACAAATGCAGCAAGAAACGTCAACGCGTTTATGCCGGGGCAGCGCTGCTAATGCTTCTTCTTGATTTTATAGCCAGCGCCGCTGCGCCGTCGTCTTTCTTTTGTGTGTCTTCACATCACTTCTCCGCTCTCACACAAGCACACGGCACACTCGCAAACAGACACACAACTCATACACACACATACACTAATATATACAACTGTCAGCAGCAGTAGCAGCAGCCGCCGCCGCCGAAATGCTGAGCACGCTTTTCCAATAAGAATTTCATGCACACACACACACACACCTATATATATTATATATATATATATATATATATATATATACATAATCATCGAATAGCACATGCCGATTCGTCATACATACACATAAATGTATCAAATTTATGCATAATTTTTTTTTTTAAATTAAACAATTTTACGAATGTAACTATTTAAATATGCCTGTAATCCATTTTACACTCCGTACCGTGTGTGTTTGGTAGAATTTTTCAAATTTTCACCTCCCTTTTGCTGCACAAATTCGCCGCAATCGCTGCTGCCGCCTTTGCCGCTGTGCAAAATTTTTTCGCTTCTTGCAAAATTCGTAAGGCGAACTACACGGCTATATAATTACGTTGGATGTTGTAAAAATTAATGCACTTACGGCTGCCCGGCACGTTGATCCGCCGAGTTTATTAATTTAAGCTTGAACCCTTTGAAAATAAAAAATATATCGCGTGCAGTGCGCTGCTTTACTGCTTCCAAAAAATTTTTTCGGCTGCGCTGCGTTCTCTACGCTTTGCTTTTGCCCTCTGCTTCGCAGTTCAGCATTAAATAATGCTGCCAACTTGATGTAATGGTTCGCGTTTGCAATAACGTCTCACTAATTTAGTTTTGTTCGTCCGGTTTATAAAATGATTTGAACACAAAAAAAATCAACAATATTATTTTGATAAATGCTTTTTGTAAAATAATTCGATGTTCGCTTGAAAACACGCTCGTTATACATATGTGACATGTTTCGCGCGGTGGGGCAACTCACTAAAATGACAAGGAACTGGGCACTGCCAACTGTTTTAATTTGTAGTTACACATTTGATTTTTTTCAGGGCTGCAAAAAAAAAATAGAGGCAGTGTTGCATTTTGGCGCCAAAGAAATGTAAAACTACAAATTTGAATTCAATAAAAGTAACGTATATATATGAATTCGTCTATTAAAACGGAGCATTGTTCACTTTGTTGGTCTAATTTTAATTGAGTTGCTCGCCAATCAATAAAGACAATCAGTGTATTTCATATGTTCTTCCCTATTCAATTGATTTCTATTAAAATTCAATTCTTTAAATGAATCATATTGCGACCGAGTCACATTTTTATGATATGTTAAATATACGATATACATTGGCACAACTATACACTTAAGACCTTTGTCGTTTAATGTAATTGTTACTATAATTGCTATTAGGGTCAGCTTAGCTGTGTGCACAAATTGTCGCATGACTTTCTATGCTCAGTCGACGAGTAAGTCGCGTGATACGGTCAACAACGCTGCGCTTCAATCAACACGTTGTTTGCTCTTTATATCATATTTATTCATTTTCATTAAATGCTCTTACAAGCCACTTTAGCTGTTAGTCCTGCAATTTGTCTGTTATCAATGCATCGCGATATTTTTTGGTCGATTTTAAAGAAATTGAAAGATGCGATACAGTAAACAGTTTAAGAAATATTTTCATTGGAATTTCAGCATGAAGTTATTTAAAATACATAATAGAACATTGAACTTTCAACTTTTATTTGTTATAATAAATGAATAATTTCAAGATTTAAGTTAATATTTCCGTGCCAATTTTTTTAGTTATCCATGGCATAAAGCTACTAACATTAGTATAAACGGCCGGTTTCATAGTTCCACAACTAAACGAACCATAACTAACAATTCCGAATTGTATAAAACGCTGTCGATTATTATAAATATCAATATTTATTATTGGACCTCCAGAATCGCCATCGCATGAATCTATGCCATTTTCTCCACCAACGCACAATTGAGATGAATCTAAAGTTTTTTCAAAAATTTCATTACATTGTAAACGATTTTTTATAGATATAAAAGCCTCGCGTGGTACATTCGATAGGCTACCATTTTCGTCCCTCCCCCAGCCAGTGACACGAAACTCTTCAATTACTTTAGATTGAAGTGTTTCATTTACAGGCAAACAGATTGGACTAACACTATCTATAAATGAACAAAAACAACAAACAAGAAATTATTCCAAATCCAAATCATATAAAATGTAAAGTGTAAATTTACCATTGAATTTAGCATTTTCGGCTAACTTAATTAGAGCAATATCATTAAGTCCAGTTGTAACATTATATTCTTCATGTATCCAGAACTTTTCATGTTTAATATTTTGTACATATGCACATTTGAAATTTCCCTTAATAATGGCACAGTCCTCTTCTGTGTTTATATCATGCTCACCCAAACGAACGGATATCCTGCAGAATAAAATCATTTTAGTAGTGAAAAACGAACGCATAGACAATGGGAGTCTATTTATTCGCCATCATTCCTTTCAAACATAATCAATTAACTTCTGCTCTAAGATTCAATATAAACACTTACAATTTCTGATCTATAAAGCAATGAGCAGCAGTTAGCACATATCCTGTTTAATAAATAGGAATAAAATTAAAAAATTATTAATAAATATGGTTTTTTCTATATATAAATTAAAATAAGCTGAATATCACTTGAAACTTATAGGATGATTTAATGTTAATTATAACTAATATATTCCAATCAAAAATTAATATTATGTAACCTTTAATAAATGAAGTTTACTTTGATTTCCTATTGTTAAATGTTTTACTTACGTTCATGTATGAGTGTACCAGCACATGTTATATCATTTGGATTTTGAAATTGATATTGTAGTAGAGCCATCCATGGTCTTGACATTAATAATATTTCTTTACCACCAAGTACTTTTATAATACCAAATAATCCGCATGTTTGATTAAGCAATGCATGCATACCTTCACTTTCATTTTCGCAGCATACTTGCTTCTATTAGATGATAAAAAGTATTATAGATTTTAATAAATAATAATATAAATATTATATAAACTTACTGCTGCACAAGTTCTACTCTTTGAGCTATGTATATATCTTCTTTGTGTATATGTTAATTTAATTTTTTTATTTAATAGAACATTTAAATTCGAGATATATGAACACTTGTCCAATGTTGTGCAATGTCCATGCTTTCTATCGCCTCTTATACATGGTTCTCCTTAAATGTTTATTTTATTTTATTTTTTTATTTTTCAATTTTCAATATATTATTATATATACTTTACCTAAGGCTTTGATTATATCGAGTTGAAAAGTTGATATTATGGCAAGTGCAAGGCAAATGTTTATTATGGATTTCATTCTGTATCAAGAGCTAAAACTGAACTGAGCTAAAAGTGAATTGAGTTCAATTTAATAAATACAATTTATATACTATATACAAAATTTTAAAAATATAATTCTTTGTATTTGTTATCACTGAATAAAGCGCCCGGCATCTTTACTTGTGGCTCAGCAGCTTATTGTTTTATTATGTTCATGGGGTTTTCCAACAAACAATTAAGTACTATAATATATATATATATATATATATAAATATTTATAAATATAAATATATATAAATATAAATTTATTAGAAATAATAATATAATTCGTTATAAGAACATAATGTATATATAGGTAATCATGAATAGATTTCACACATTCAATTTTTTTGTCATTCATGCATATAACAGGAAGTTGCTGTCCTGAAGGCCCTTAAAAAGTATATATGTATGTCTTGGTCAGTATTAATAGCCAATCGATGTAATTATGTATGTTCCTTAGTATGTCTTTTCTTAGGCTTCTAATAGAAACTTCCTATGTATCTAGAACACAGATCTTAATTATTGTATATCTTGGATGCCGCGTTCAAGTCCACCGCAAATTTATGCATGCATAAATTAGAAAATATTGTGAATATTACTTTATGACAATATAAAATTTATTTGTTATGTAAAATGTATAATTTGAGCATTGAAGTTAAGTTAATAATTCGTTGCCAATTTTATTAGTTATCCAAGATATAAAGCTACTAACTTTCGTATAAACGGCCGGACCTTTGCCACAATTTTTTAAACCATAACTAACAATTCCGAACTCTACCATGTGCTGTCGTCCATTATAAATATCTACATTTATTATTGGTCCCCCAGAGTCGCCTTTGCATGAATCATTTCCATTGTTGCCACCAACGCATAACTGAGTTGATGTTAAAATATTATTCCTGAATATTTTGGCACATAGCTTAAGATCTTTATTATGAATTTCGGCCTCAAGTAAAATATTCGATAGGCTACCATTATCGTTAATTCCCCAGCCAGCCACTTGAAACGTTTCAATTATATTAGATTGTTGATGAAGTGTTTCATTTACAGGCAAACAGATTGGTTGAACACTTTCTGGAAGTTCGTTGATGTATGAAACAAAATTGAAATTATTTTAAAAATATTTTAAAAAAAATGTAAATTTACCATTGAATTTAGCATTTTCGGCTAACTTAATTAGAGCAATATCATTAAGTCTATATGCTGCATTATATTCTTCATGTATCCAGAACTTTTCATATTTAATATTTTGTACATATGCACATTTATATTTTCCCTTAATAGTGGCACAATCCTTTTCTTTACTTATGTCATGTTCACCCAAACGAACGGATACCCTGTAATTAATTTGTTATTGTAATTATTAGAATTGTTGAACATTGTCAAATCAAAGGATAAAAGGACGAATATATGGATATACACTCTTTATTTAGTCCGTAATACTTCTTTATGTGTATTACAAATATAAATATAATATGTTAAATACTTACAGTTTCAGTTTTGAAAAACAATGAGCAGCAGTTAGCACGTATCCTATAAATGAATATAAATATAAATATATTATAATTTATTTAACATTTTATTCGCTTTAAAAGTTAACAGGTTGCATGGCCTACTTCTAGTCTCTTAATTTTTTAAAGCTATCTACAAGAAATTTGACATAAATGTTTCTAATGAATAAGCTGGAATCTAGGCATCATTATAATAATGATCTATCATAAATTGACTTTATGTGAACATTGGCACACGAAAAATGTGATTTGGTACTTACGTTCAGTTATAAGGCTGCCACCACATGTGAAATCAATATATGTTTCATTTCGAAATTCAAGTAGAGCCATCCAGGGTCTTGACATTAGCTTGACTTCATTACCACCAAGTACTTTGGTAACACCAAATACTCCGCATGTTTGATTAAGTAATGCATGCATACCTTCACTTTCATTTTCGCAGCATACTTGCTTCTATAAGATGATAAAAAGTATTATAGATTTTAATAAATAATAATATAAATATTATATAAACTTACTGCTGCACAAGTTGTACTCTTTGAGTTACGTATATATTTTATTTCATTATATGTTAATTTAATTTTTTTATTTAATAGATCATTTAATTTCGAGATATATGAACACTTTTCCAATGTTGTGCAATGTCCATGCTTTCTATCGTCTCTTATACATGGTTCTCCTTAAATGTTTATTTTATTTTATTTTATTTTTTTTTTTTTTAGTATGCGAATAGGAATAAAATTATAATTTTCAATATATTATTATATATACTTTACCTATGGCTTCGATTATATCGAGCTGAAAAGTTGATATTATGGCAACTGCAAAGCAAATGCTTATTATGGATTTCATTCTGTATCAAGAGCTATAACTGAACTGAGCTAAAAGTGAATTGAGTTCGATTTAATAAATACAATTTATGGCGAAAAAACAAAAAAAAAATATATATATGTAAATATATTATATTTCTTTATATTTGTTATCACTATCACGCGACCAGCATCTTTGTTTCATTATGCTATTTGTTCTGCAAATAATATTCCATACATTCCATACATTCCATAGATTCCATATATAAATATATATAATTTTACTTTATGAAGTTCCCGCATCTTTGATGTTTTGCTATTTTTTGCTATTTTCTTTATAATGATAATGTTAATTTTGAAAATACGTATATATATACATATACATGTATATATATATATATATATTTTTCATTACAAATCATATTTCATTATAATTCATAAAACACATAATTATTTTTGATTAGAAAAAAAAAAACGCGTTTATCCACGCGCCATTTAGCCATTCAGTCAGTCTGTCAGTTAATTATTTAGTCAATAAAACCTTTTTATAATTTCAACAAAATTATTTATTAATTTGAAAATTCACATTTATGTTTATGGATCAAAAGTCAAGTGAAAACTACAGAGCTAAAATATGTATATACAGTGGCTCACAGCTTATTTGATTCACCTTGTATATTCAAATTTAAGTGAGAATAAATTTTTAACTAAAGCAGATATTAAAAAAATAGAAACGCAGATTTTTCGGTGCTGTTTAAGGACCAATTCACGTAGTTCGATGGTTGTGCGTTTTCCCATGGTTAATTCGCGTGCTTTCTTGACGAAATCGTATCAAAAGTGATAATTCTATTTGCGAATACATTGAGCAAAGAGTAATCAAAAAAAGAAACGTTAAATTACACTTCTTGGAAGAGAAGCTGAGCATTAAATGCAGTGGGTCAAATAAGCTGTGACATAGAAAACTGCAGTATTTTTCTTTTTAGTTGAATAATTATAAAACCTTTTGTTAATTGAATAAAATTTAAGTTGTTTGTTATTTCTAAAATAGCCACCGAAAAACCTGCGTTTTTATTTTTTTTTAATATCTGCTTTAGTTAAAAAGTTATTCTCACTTAAATTTGAATATACAAGGTGGGTCAAAAAAGCTGAGAGCCACTGTATATAATTGTCAAATTTTGTTATTTACAAACATATAGAAAAATTCTCATAGCTATTGAACAGGTAGAGAATATCAAGATCCGCAAATACGATAGCCGCAAATTGTGGGACAATGCTAACGAAACCAAATTGTTGCGGATATGCATTTACACACACAAACACACACAAACACACACACACATACACACTTAGGTATGTAAAGGTGCAGGCATATATACATGTATATGTACATGTATGTATATGTACATATGTATTTACATGTATGTATGTATATGTAGAGTAGCAACTCATTACACTGTCGGCAGCGAAGCACAACAACAATAACAACAACAAATAATAATAACAACAAGCAGGCGCTTGACATTGACTTTTGTTATGCATTAACTACAGTTTAACGACGAAACGACGAAACGAGGCAACAGCGACAAGTGAATCTGAGAGTGCCAAACAATACAACGACATGCAACAATGTGGCATGCCCACAATTTCTCTCTGTCATGCTACTATGCAGAGCACACAGCGACACACACATCAACAACTACAACAGCAACAACTACAACAACAACAATAACAAATTTGTCGTTTCAATTAGCGTCTCATACGGCATGTGGGTGCAACAATTGAGCGGCAGACAAACGATAAATGCGTCAAACAGCGTGCGACTCCATAATTAATAAATTTCATAATATATAATTTTTAAGAAAAAAAAAAAAAAGTAAAAATAAAAATAAAAAAAAAATATATATATATATGTTATAAATTTTATTCAATGAAGTTGTAAAATTTATTGTGTAAAATTAAATCAAAAAAAAAAAAAATAATAATAAAAGAAAAAAAAAAATAATCATGCTACAAAAATGATTTGATACGTCACATCCGCTGCCTTTACTCAGACTTTGCACTTTGTAAGCATGTGTATGTGTGAGTATGCATGTGTATGTGTGTGTGTGTGTGTTTCAGGCACGCGCCATTATTTACTCATGCCTTCGCTCTCTCTCTCTCTCTCTCTTTGTTTATTACTCTGATGTTGCTGCAACAGTTGTCAGTGTTCGCCAGTTTCTACTACTTTTTTTTTTTTTTTGGTTTACGCTCATTTACTGTTTTCCGTTTTGCTTATCAATTAATCAGCTGCGTCGGCAGCTTCTGTCGTCGGCAGCGTGGGCAGCGACGCGTCGCTATTTTACCGTTCCGAAACATTGCAATTCGTTCGGTTAACTTCGGCTAACAGTGTTACTGCTGCTGTTGTTGTAGTATTTGTTTTTTTTTTTTTTTTTTTGCTTAATCAGCTCCATTTTGTAGGCAATCGACAAGCAAGAAGCAAGCTAAAGAGAGAGAGAGCATAAAAACAACAACAACAACAACAAAAATTGAGAACAACAACAACATGATGATGAAGAAGAAACGAAAAACGTAAAATGAGAACAAGAACATATAATACTAACCTGTGTACCGTTGCCATAATTCAATTCAATTTTTACCGTCTCTCAGTACTATGTCTGTACATATGTATGTATGTATGTATGTATGTATGTATGAGCATGCATGCATCTCTCTGTCAATGTATGCATGTATGTATGTATGCATGTGTGTGCATGTGTGCATGTTTGTAGTTGTGACTTTGAGTATCTCTGTATTCGCGCGATGCTCGTACGGCAGCACATTCAGTAATCATTCTGTGCTGTGGGCTGCGGGTTCTGTTCTTCGTCAATCGAATCGAATCGAAAATCGGTTCGGTTCGTTTCGTTTCGTTTTGTTTCGGGTTTTCTAGTTATAAAAGACAACGATTCCATTCAAAATTTATGGAGTTGTCTTTTGTCTTGCGAAAGTCTCAAGTCCTTGCTGACTAGTGTGCAAAAAAAAAAATAAAAATAAAAATAAAAAATATAAAAATATATATTATAAAAATAAAATAAGTGAAATAAAAACAAGTGAAAAGTAAAGTTTTTTAAAGAAGATTTTTTTTTTATAAAATTCGTAAAATGAATTTAATTACTTTAGTATTAGGTAAATACCACAGTTTTTTTTACGTAAAATTTCGACAACAATTTTTGAATTATTTCAACAAATTCAAAATTTAAATTTTCCAATTTTTTAAGAATTTTTTTACAACTTTACATTGTTACAAAATTGATGGATTGTAAGAAATATGAGTATGAATTACGCATTGTATAATTTAAGCACATATTGTTATTCTATAGATTGAGAGAAACACATTCTTAGGATTTTGTAACTCAAGGTGTTTTTTTTTTTGCTACCATTACAAAATGCGAGTAGTCACGTTTATAAGCCTTGTCACTGCTAACTCGTCGTCAACTTAAAAAATACCTCGCTCAATGATCCCCAAGCAACAAAACAAAAATTTGACGTGCTCTTAAACAAAAAATTTATACGCTTTTTTTTTACAACAAATTCAAAAAAAAATTAGAAGACTGTAATTCCCTCTTATTATGTTGGAATCATTATCATACAGATTAGTTACTTATCCAATTTATATCTTAATAGAATATTGGGGGGAATTTTCCTACTGTCTTTGCTATTCCAGAAACTAACGATCTTATATAAGAAACAGAGACAGTTGTTGGCTAATTATTGAACCTTAGCACATATACTCAAAGTCATCTAGATCTAGATAAATGTGTCGACTCACATAACTTCTGGAGTACTTTAACCACTTCATACACACACACACACACACACATGATTAGTCGATGAGTCACATTCATTCATTTATGATATACACATATATGTAGTTCTCTATGAATTGCGTGTTCCGTAAATTAGTCAATTCGAAATCATTTTTATTACCGATACATAAAGTCTTTCTTCAGGCCTATGTAAATATAAAATCATTTCTGTAATCACTACAACAAACTGATATATTATATTGACTCATCGTCTGATTGATCAAGTCAATAGCCACGCCCTATCAGTGCAGCTCTGCGGTTAATCTGACCACACATATTCATAGGAAAGGGAAGGGTCACAGTAGTTAAACATTCATTGAACTTTGTGAATTGTAAATATTTTAGCATAGAATTTGCTGACACAGCGTGTAATGTTGGTTAGTTTCGAATAGTTAGAAGCAAGTGTCATAAAATAATTAGTTAAGCACAGATCGAATTTACTAATCGCTGATAAGAAGAGCACAAAAACAATGATAAGCGAGCTAGCTTGCCAGCAAAACGCATGCATAAGTACATATTAAACAATTAATTTCAAATTAAAGTTATAAAATTTATGATCGTCTGACAGATTCGATTTGCAATAATAAAAGTTAATAACAAGCAAAACAAGTTAAGGCCAATAGCAATGGCAAAACTATAGTTATAAGCTAAAGCCAAGTAAAAAAAAAAATACATGATAAACCTTACTGGGCGCTTGTATGACAGAGATTAGCACAGATTTTTATTAAAGATATATAGCAATTATTATATATAGTTATATATATATATAGTATATCTATACCTGTGTCTTTTTGGCTTAACTGATTAAACTTTAATAAATAAATAAAATAATAATAATAAAAAAAAGTTGAACGTTATGTTTTGTCTTTGCGTCAATTGATTGTTTCATTGATAATTGACAAAATGAAGCAAAGCTGATTGTTTCCAAAATGCTTTTTTTTCGTCGAGTGGCTTTTACTGATAAGTGAAACTGATAATTGATAGCTGTTAAATATATATTGATTGCTTTCATTAAAACTCACTAAAAAAAATATATATTAATGCATTATGTGATAATATTTTTTATCTATAATTAACATAAAGAGAAAAAAAAATACATGAAAATTACATTGGAATGTAATGTAAAACATCATTAAACCGTGAGAAAGTTCATCCCACTATCTGTGAAAAAAATTGCATTTCCGTTTCGCATTTAATTACAGACTGATATTTTATACAATCGCAAAACTGCAATTAATACTGTGCACTGAACTCTTCTTTTCTCTGCTTATCAATATTGTTTTTATTTATAATATTGCACTTTAATCTTGAGTTGAACTCATGAGCAGACCAACCCATCCCATATCCTGTCCCTTGTGATGATGGAAAATTTTACTTATTGCCATCATAATCGATCATCCATAATCATCGCCATAATAATAATAATAATAATAATAACAATAATCATAATCATAATAAAGTCTGGGGAAACATTGAAGTGCAAACAATTTATAAAAGTCAAAATATTTTATAATATGGTTCATATAAATTTAACCACTCTTTGTCACATGAAAGACAATTTTATTTTGTAATATTATAAAAAAAAAAGAAATGAACGATAAAAATGTTAAAATATTGATTTATCTAGAATTTATAATATATATTGATAATGATTGAACATTTTGTCTAATATTTTTTTCATTTTACTGCTTTATTTATCTAGAGAAATAGTAGCAAAAATTCTATTTAATATTTCACTTTCAATGTTAAATAAAATTTTCCAAAATTTTATTTTTATTTATTTTTAAAATTATATACACTTATCTCTACACACTGTTTCATATCAGTTTTTACATTTGCATAGTGAAAAATAATAAATATTTCATATGTCTATATTGACATTGACAGCAGTGTAAAAGAAACTCAAAAGCCACTAACAGCTGTCTGTTACAGCCGTCAGCTAAAAACGTTATCAAATGACTTTCAAGTGATAATCGCATAAAATATAAAAAGCGCGCGCACTCCCGAAATTGTTTTTATCAGAGAAACAATTTTGATTATTGTCTACAATAAAATGTAAATAAATTTCAATATGGAAAATCACCAAAATTACTCTGATTTTAAAAGGCGCGTCAACGATGACTTGACATATTGAGGTCTATGTAGCAAAAAGAAAAAGAAAATAAAACAAAAAGAAAAAAAAAATAGTTGATGATTTTATTGCAATTTTGCAATGAATGCAAAAGCAAAAGAAAAAGCAAGTGTTTCAATCGTTTACTGCTGACATGGCCAAAAACGTTGGCGCGATAAACAACTTATAAAGCAATGCCAGAACATGCCTAGACGCCGCCAACACCGCATGCCGCATGCCGCATCGACAAAGTTCATAAAATTGAAACGAAGCAAAAATGTGAAATAAACAATTGAACATGCCGCATATTTCCGTTGACATGTCCAGTAGCAAGAGTTGCAATTGTTGTCACTTGACGGTTGATGGTTGATGGTTGAATGTTGTCGGTTGTCGGTTATACTCGCTTATTGTTGCTGTTGTTGTTGTTGCCATATTTGTTGCCGAGATAGACAGAGCACAAATGTTGCCATCAGTATCCGCTATTCAGCGGATAAAAAAAATGAAAAAACTGAAAAAAAAAAACAGATGAAAATCTGTTTGAATCTTTAGCATGATCTCGCATGTGCTTTTAATAGTTTGTTTTGTGCAATTTTTCACATTGTTTTTTTTTTTTCAACATCTGGACTGCAATTATCGTTTAGTTGGCAGTTTTGTTTGACACCCCCGTAAAAGTTACAGCCCAAAAAAAACTAATTGCAGCCCCTTTTTAGCGGCTTTCAAAACTCTTAATTGCCTTGCCTTGCGTGTGAATTTTGTGATTGTGATTTTATAATTGTTACCTGCCCGAACATGTTGCATGCAACTGCAAATAACTGAAAGATCATGTTAGTCATTTAACATTTATCTGCTGCATGCATCGTTAATATTTACATTTACAAATTGAGTTTGTACTGTGCAGCAGCATTTAAAATTTAAAGTGTGTAAGCATAGTCTGTCAGTGTAGTATAGTGTAGTGTACTTCAAGTGTCTATCAAATAAAATTAAATGCAATAATTAATATTAACATTTTTGTTTTGCTTGAAAATACAAATTCAATTAGTCTATTTGTTGAAAATAAAATATTAATAATATTTTTTCTTTTGGTTAGCTAAAACAACAATGAGAAATGAAAAGAAAAGTCAAATATATATGGAAAACTAATAATGGAAATGCTAAAAAAAAAACAAGTGAAGAACACGTTCCACGCAACTTTCTTGCATTTCATGAAATTGTATACTATACTATACTATATATATACATATATATAATATAGTACACGTTTTTTTTTTTGGTGGCATAAATCAAATAGAAAAACAATTTTAGCAGCTGCTGTCGTCATTTCGCAAACAATTTCTAAAATATTTGTTTTGCTTTTCTATTTATTTTTTGCTTCGTTAATTTTCACAATTTCGCATATCTTTGATAAGTCGCGGAAAAGTCAAACATTAAGCATAAATATGTCAAAGATTTAACAAAGCATAAACCATAAATTTATACAGGCTTTTCTTTTCTTTTTTGTGCATTTCTATTTTATATATTTTTTTAACGAGATTTTTATTAACACATAAATGACTAAATAAACAGAGCTTTAGAATTATGCTGATGGGTCAATTATAATGATAGAACTACAAAATATTTACCATTAAAATTGCTCATAAAACTTGACATTCATAGGCCAAAAAAAAAAAGAAAATGATAATAGAAAAGTTTTTTTTTTTTTTTTCCCACACATATCAATTTTTGTGATGTTTAGCTGTCAGAAGGCTTTTAGGCTTGGTAATAACAATAGAAAATTATTATGAAAGCATTTGAAAGCAACATTTCATTTTATTTTGGTTTTTTATGTACATTTTAAATGAATTTTTTTTTTTTTTAATTGCAATTTTTTCTTTTTTTTCTCTGTGTTTCGATTTGCATATGTTTGTATATAAATTTTATATATTTGTATTAAAGATATATAGAATGATATAAGTGAACGCAGTTCTACTAATGTGAAAATTCAGCTGGTTCTTGGCCAACACTTCTTGGGTTGAAACATCATAAATTTTTGTTGATTATTTTTAGCATGTTGCCGGCCAAGTCAAGTGCAAGGTGTTGCGACGCTGTTGACGTTGCCAAACAGAAACGTTTATTTCAACATTATTTTTGTTTTTTTTTTATTTCTAGTTGTCTTTATTGCATACAATTGCCCTACTAAGCACCTAGAGTGTCTCTCTCTCTCACACACCCAAAAACTGTCTCTCTTTATATCTTTGTCTCTTTATCAATCTTTGCATTTTGTTCGTATTGTGTTGAACATTGCACATTTTGTGCCTGTTCTTGTTTTTTCACGGTCAAGTTAAAATGTACCAACATATAGACGCATTAAAGCTAAATGGGTACATTAAACTTTTACACATGGCGTATACTTGATGTTTATGTCTTTATTTAAATTTATGCATATTTATTTATATTTATATTTCTATTTCTATCTCTATCTATTTTATAGCATGCAGCACAGTAGCGCTGAGCACTGCCAGTGATTGGGGTTATCCAGATTTGGATAAAAATCAGGATGAACGTAAGTATAACTAATCTAAAAAAATAAAGCATCTAAAGTATGTTATTCTACACATTGTGAATTGTGTGACTCGTTAAAATCTATTTGCTGAAAATTAGTTAATCAACGCGAAAAGCAACGTACATTCAAACATTTTGCTGCTGCTTTTGTCATGAGTCGCAGAATCGCAACGCGTCGCTCAGCTGTTTATTGTCAAGCAAGCACAATGAGTCGTCGTCCCAGTTCGCAGTTTATTTCAATTGCGCCAAATTGTGATCTATGCAAATTAGAAATAACGAATTTTTCATTTTTTCTGTGCGCTAGAGACTAGCGCAGTCTGACTGTTAGCAGTTCTGCTTAATGCTGTAATTATTATACTACTTCAAGTCTTTTTGCAGCAAACACTTGAATTTTTATTTTTCATTCTTTAATTTCCATTTTTTTTTTTTTAATTTTGTTTTCATTTCTTTAGCATTCCCAAAATGGGGCGGCCTTTGTGACAGTGGCAGGAAACAGAGCCCCATTAATCTGCATTCGAAAGGCGTTTTAAAGGGCGAATTCGATCCGCTTAAATTTGAAAACTACGATGAGCATCAAGGTTCATTACAAATGGTCAACAATGGACATTCAAGTGCGTATTGTGTACAAAATAAATTTAAATTTATTTTTATATATTTATATTCATAATATTATTTATAACATTCCACAGTTCAACTTGCTGGCTTTGCGCATGACTTGACACTTAGTGGTGGCGCTCTGGGCAGTGATTATGTTGTGGAACAAATACATATGCATTGGTGGTCTGAGCATACAATCAACGATATACGTTATCCACTGGAGGTGCATATTGTGCATCGTAATAAGATCTATCCTAATATTTCAATGGCAGCTAATTTCAAAGATGGCATCACAGTGCTAGGAGTGCTTTATCATGTCTCCAATACACCCAACGAAGCCATTGACAGCATCATTAAAAGTCTGAGCAATGTGAAGAGCTATGCGAACAAGAATGTGCCTGTGCATATTGAGGATAGTCTGGCTGTTGATGATCTGGTGCCTACTGTGGATACATACTTTACCTATGCTGGCTCATTGACAACGCCCACATGTGCTGAGGCAGTGACATGGATTGTGCTAACAGACACTTTCCCTGTGACATTGGATCAAGTGAATGAATTCAAGGAAATTGAATACGATGAAGGCAAACAGCTGCATAACAACTATCGGGAATTGCAAAGCGAGAATAATCGTGCTGTTGTTTTGGTGCAGCAACGTGCTGGTGGTGCAGCTCAATTATCATCACTTGGCTTGGGCTTGTTGCTGCTACTCGGACTGACATCCCAAAAGTTAATACTGTAAACTATTGGTCATATGTATATAGACGACCATAGAAATACCAAAGACTGCATAAGAATTCTTGTGCGGATGCAACGAATTTGAGAGATGAAGAGATGATAGAGATTCCTATAAACGAGAGCAACGATAGACCAGACAATTTATACTCATTATTTGAAATCAGGATTTCAAGAGATCCTTGAAATTCAAATAAAAACAAAATACAACTAGTCAATTTGTGTGACATTCAAAGCATGTGCCTTAAACAATTGCAACAATATAAAATACTATGCACTATATACATATACATATATAATATAATAAATGAATTTTTTTTTAAAAAACAATTTCACGTTTTCCATTTAATTTAAGCGATGGCAATATTGCGTATGTGTAACATTAAAGTATGCCGCTTAAGACTAAAGTTCAAATATAGAAGGGACTTTTCAGAGTTCATACTAAATGTGTTTAGTAAATGTTTTTACAATGTCAATAAACACTTGTTTATATGCATATCTAATAATAGCAGGTGAGCAACACTCGAGTGGTCAGGTTTATCAGACGAATTCTTATAGCTAACCATATAACGATTATGGTCATTGGTCATTTTGATTCTTCGAATGTCACACGCGTTGTACAGGTTTATGAATAGTATGTTATATGGTATTGTTATACATATAAGTTCGTAAAAATATCATCTGAATGTGTAGCTAAATATAATTGAAAAATCACTGATAAGCCAAGTCAACTGACCAAATATTCTCGATAATAACATTAATGGACAGTTATTAAATGACCATCGTAATATACTATATATGTATGGTGTATAGTAAACGTGTGGATAAGTTAAAATTTTTATTTCAACATTTTGATTTCATTATAGGATTCATTGCGTAGTTATTTCTAATCGGAAATAAATAATTTACTGTTAGCTATGATTTAATAGATGACTTACGAGTTTTTTTATTTTATTTTATTTTAATTTTTTTAATTTTATTGAAAATAACTTGAATTAAATGTCTAATATAAAAATTACAAATCCATTTTTAGACTAATCTAAGTGTTCCTACGAGTAGAGTAAAAATTGAAATAATAAAATATTGTTAAATATTTAAGATTAATTATATATATATAAAATATTAAATTTTATTATTAAGTTAAATTTTAGTTAATATATTTAAAGTTTTAAAACTCAAGTTAAATTTATTGAAAGAAATTTCTATGTAAACGTTAAGTAATTTCAGCTACGCGAAATGAACAACGGATGGCGCCAAGCTTTCATTAGCAAATAGCACACTGCCCGAAAGTATGCTACAACATATTTGTGCATATATTGCTTAAGCAATAACATATGCAATATTCATTGGAATTGTTTTCTTTTTTCTCGTGTTTGATATTTATATCAAACTTTTAGAAATATTCTAATAAAAAACATAAAAATAAATAATATAAAAATAAATAATATTTATTTTTTTCTTTTTATATATTATATATAAAATTAGTTTCCATTTCATATAAAAAAAAATATATATATGTAATACATATACTATATATACCATATATAGATAAATGTTATGCCAAACTCAAGGAACTATCTTATATTATACTTAGAGCTGAATGAAACTAACTTAGGCGATTTTCAATGATTATGAATTAATTAAGCTGTGACTAAAAGTCTCATCAGTCACTCTACTAACAAGACGTCTATAAAATCGATACGAACTCATTCATTAATTTTACTGCGTTAAATACAAGTAGTGTGTCTTAAGCCCACACAAAATATATTTTGATTTCTATGATTTTTGTGGGGTTAAACGTTTTGGTACATATTAAATGTATTTCTATTTGTTTTTCGCTGTTTTAGGCAATTTATCAATGAAATCTGTATTATAATCAATCTATGATCATTTGTAGGCCAATAATCAAAAAAACATTTGTCATTCTAACACTTAATTAAATTTCTCTATCTTGAGCATAGACTCAGGCTATAATGCTGTAGAGATTCGTATAATCTCCATTTGTGTTACTGCAACAAACAAAAGTCAATGTCAAAATCTGACAGTGTGAAGCGTTAGCTACACAATAAATTAATAAATTAAAAAAAAAAAAAAATAATAAAATAAAATGTTACGAAAATCAAAATTTATGTGTTTCTGCAGCATTCACTTTTTGCCTCTTTAAATGTTGTATATATTTTATATTAAAAAGATTTTCAAATGTTTTTTTGATAATATGTATTTACTTCTTGAATAAGCAAAAAGCCAAAATCTATTACGATTTTTTATTATTATTATTTTTTTCATTAATATTTACGAAATACATTTTAAATTAAACTTATTCCGTGATTTTACATTAAATAAATTCATTTCTGTGGCTTTGCATTTCGAACGGAAGTTGTTCATAGATATTTTGGATATATTTTTGCATATTTAATATAAAAAAAAAAACGAAAACGAAAATGAAAACGAAAAAAAAAAAATGAAATGTTCAGTTCCATTCCCAATTTAGCTTTCGGTCATGCGCCACGGAATTGGCGTGAGAAAGTGCGGAACCTGTTTTTTGGATAGCTCCGGTTCAGACATTAATATTGCTTGAAATTTGAAGAGACAATCCCCAAGATATATGGGTTAGCATATCATTATGAAGGTTTTTGGGCTATCCCCGTCAACGTTGAGTTAATTTTTGTGTGCAAACTTCTCTTAATGAGATGCACTCTGTCTATGTTGAAGTTGAAGTGCATTTGTTACTTGCACAAGTTGTCCGATTTGATGCTTGGATAAGTACTGACAAACATTTCATTTCATCAAAAATTCAAGCGTGGGATATTATACTACTAATTCTTTTCATAATTGGATAACAAATAAATTAGTCATGTTGTTGGTTTTACTTTTTATATTTTATATTTTTACGACACATCTCCAAAACATTCACTGAATTCGTTAGATACGCGTTTTGACAGTTAATCTTAATTGGGATTATGCGTTATATCAAATCTCGATTCATTACATATGCATCTGTAAATTGTAAATGCTTTGTTATGACAACTCATTTCCGTCGCCAAAGTTTTTCTCTGACCATTGTATGGATTATGCGCAAAAAGTCAATCTACAAAAAAAAAAAAAATTGAGTTGAACCACATTTGATAATCCCATGAAAACCAGAGCTTTCAAATTGACTAAGTGATTTACCTTCACTTTTGTGTATCGTAACTGACTAATGGCTGATTTTGGCTATATATCTTAAGATATAAACATATATATATATATATATATATATGCACATGTATGTTGTATTAATTTAGTGCGTTTAGAGTTGACAAAATAAATAAATATATTTATATATATATATTTATCGTACAATATTTACACACACACATAATAAAGACCTAGACCTTGGCTTCCCTTTACAGAGGCGAATACGGAGGCTGTGGCCCACTGCCCGTCTATACTGTCACTACAGTCGCCATTTCCATTTCCATTTGCATTTTATAGTTCAAGTTGTTTGCAATAAAACATAAACAGACAATGGAGAACAGACAAAAGTGCATAGAAAACGATTGTAATCGATTGTAACCTCGTCAATATAAATCTATATTTACATATCAATACGAAAGTCATTCAACTTGACTGCAAAAATAATATAAAAAAAAAAATAAAAAATAATAAAATAATATGTAGACACCACAACGAATTTGACATCTTGCGAAGTTATGTTTTAATGTGTTTGTTGACACTTTTGTTTTTATTTTCATATTCTGATTAAATAATTCAACTATAATTTAACTAATATCAACAAATATTTATACATAGATATGATCCCATAGCTAGTGTGAATATGTGCGTCTTGCTCATAGGCACAAAACTTATGTTAATTTTGCCAATTGTTACTAATTAATTTTCGGCCAAGTTAAGGTGCCAAAAATAAATGTTACATTGTTTTTGTTTTTCATCTTAATATTTAGTAGTTGAAAATGATAATGAAAATATCTTTTGAAACAGAAATTGATTTTTCATTGTGTATATTTTATATTCATGTAAAGTTGTAAATATATTCGACTTATAAATGCATGCCTAGTAAATACCCTGTAATAATCTTACCGCTGAAACAAAGAGACAAGAGTTCAGAAATTGACTTTAATTCAATTTGCAATAAAAATGTAATAATGACTTTTATATACCCTTCCCATAAAGCTGCTAGGGTATAATAAAGTGTCAAAATTGCCGCTCATTCGCGCATCTTGATCTTGATTTGTTGTCCCAGCAAACAATGGGCTATTTTGAGGCGTAACAGACAAAGTCAACTTCCACTTGCCACCCAACGAACAGTTTATGTTTCAGTTTCTGTTTCAGTTTCTGCTTCAGCTTCAGCTTCAGTTTCAGTTTCGTTCGCATCTTTTTTTATTTTTATGCATATGAAATGTGAACTGTTGCAACAAATTTTCTGTTATTGTTAGACGGCAGCTGCTGTTTCATTATTTGTTTCCGATTATAAACTAGTTGGAGACCACGCATTGCGCTAAAGTTTTGGCTATTGCCGAGACAAAGTCAAGCGATCAGTATAAAAGGCGGTATCAGTGGTTGACCCATCATCATAACCACTTGACACACAGCGCAAGAGCAACAGTAAAATAAACAAGTTCAGCTAACAAAGCAACTAAGTCGCAGCCTAAGCAACAGCATGAAGATATTTGTGGTGCGTTTTTTTTTTTTTTGGATTAACCAATGGATAACATAAAGGATTATCAGTGACACTTGAATATTTCTCTTTTTTTTAGACAATTCTTATGGGCGCATTGGCGCTGGCTCGTGCCGACATCAGTCTGACGCAGCAGGGATATAATTATCGCGTTCAGCAACAGCAACTGCAGCAGCAGCAGCCACAGCAGCAACCTACTGTTATCGCACATTTGCTTAATCAGCAGCTGCAGCAGCAACAACAGCAGCAGCAGCCACAATCATCACATCCGGTGTTGCCACCTCTAGCCGTGCCATTGCCTTATTTGCCACCCGTAGGACAATATCAGCCACAGTTGCACGCTCCACAGCAACAACGCTCCAATGTTGCCTCATTCCCAATGCCAGCTGGATTCCCTGGTAACTTCCAGACTGCACCCGTTCCACAACAGCGTCGTGCTCGTCCACGTGTTCGTATTCCCAAGAAGCCAATTGTCACCAAGAACTTCTTCATTCACTCGGCACCCGAGGAGTCCGAAGATGAGATTCAGGATGAGCTCACACAGCTATCTCAGCAACCCCGCAATCATTACAATGTGCTCTTTGTGAAGACACCAGCTCAAACCAATCGCGCTGCTGCCCTCAACTTGGCCAAGACATTGAAGCAAGAGAAGACTGTGGTTTATGTGCTCGCCAAGAAGACAACCGCCTCTGACTTGCAAGATGCCATCGCTGAGGCACCACAGCAAATCAACAAGCCCGAAGTATTCTTCATCAAGTACCGCACACCTGAGGAAGCTCTTAATGCTCAGCGCCAGATTCAGTCTCAGTATGATACTCTCGGTGGAACTTCCACCATTACCGATGAGGGTCTGGCACCAATTACCTCAGTTGTGGGCTCTCTGGATGCACCCGAGGAGGAGGAAGAGGATCAGCAACAGCAATTGCAGCAATCTGGTGAAGGTTCCTTTGATGCACATGGACATGGTCCAAGCAATGTTGGAAACGTCAATGCCAACCTTAGTGGCCACCTCAATGGCAACCTCAATGGCAACCTTAATGGCAACCTCAATAGCAATCTCAATGGCAACCTCAATAGCAATCTCAATGGCAACAGTTTGGTTAACAACCAATATTTGCCCGCTAACCAGTTCTAAGATATCTTCATTGCTCACCACATCAAAACTTAGTTAGTTAGCTGACCTAATCCTATCTAGTTCAGCATGGACTCGCATTTCTTTGTTGTCTAAGTTTATAAGCGAATTTATAGATCTGTAAGACTTTCCCCCTTTCCTTCAATTTGAATCAAATCCTCATTAAAGATTCACAATTGTTTTTTAAACTATTTGAAATTATTTTATTTTAACAAAATTTGTAAAAAATGTAAACGAGATTCAATTGCAATGAGATTTCCCTGGTATGTCTGCATATTTCTCTTCGTCCTCTGATGCTTCAGTCTCAGCCAGATTGAGATGAGTGCGAATAAAGTCATGATAATAGGCAATGCTGGCACTAGCATCGGGTTTGCCTCTGGCACAAGGCATGCCCCAATTGACTAGTGCCACCAGTTTGCCATTGTGCACCAATGGTCCACCGGAGTCACCGTGGCAGGCGCCTCTACCTTTGTCGTTGTATGTACAAACGTGACCAATGTCTACATTTGTGCTGTTGCCATGTGCTTCGCGACATTCCATAAAGGGAACATATTCTACTTCGAGGCGCTGTAGTTTGGCAGGGACTTCGCCGCCTAGCGATAGAGTACCCCAACCGGTGAGCAATAGCATATCTCCGGGTGCTAATGGCGCATGATCCAACTCCACACGTTGTGTCGCATTGTCAAAGACTATTGATTCATTCAAATGCAATAGTGCAATATCATTGCGATACTTGCGTGGCTCATAGTTACAGTGCTCGACAATTTTGTCCACATAGTAATACTTGGAGTCATTCTGATGTAGATTTTGTGTGCCTGTTAGCACTCGCATTGCATTGGGCGACTTGCCATGTATGCAATGGGCAGCAGTAATTATCCAGCGCTCATCAATAATTGCACCGCCACACGAATGTTGTCCACTTGTTGCACCTTGCAGGGATATTTGATAAGGCGCCATACCCTCAGGTGCATCCTCGCCACCCACAATACGATTCTCATGTGTAAATTGTGGTGGATACAAAACCTGACCAAGTATTCCACTTGAATTCAGAGTGATAAAACACAAAAGGAGCAAAAACAACATATTGAAATTGGAGTCAGCGATCAACTGCGGAATTGAATGCAATTTTTTATTGCTTTTATGAGCTTCAAAATTGCAATTTTGTAAGCATGTCACGTCTATTGTAGACACAAAGGTGTGTGTATGTGGGGGTCGCTGCTCAGCAGGGTGTTGTAAGGTAGATACTCCATATATTCCGAAGGTCTACTACATACAATGATAAGCAAAGTACTCAAGCTGTGCGCGATGAGGAAGACTAAAATAGACAAAAACCAATACAAACACAAATAGAAGCACTCACAAACACGAGCACACACAATCACAATCAACAATAGATAACACGACGTTGTTTGTCGTACCGTAGGAAAGTTCTTGGCCATAGCTTTGCCAATTTAGGAAGTCTACTGTCGCTGAACTAAGCAAGAGATCTGGCCACTTTAATTAGTCTTATGATAAAAAAACATTTCACTTTAATGAAACCGCTTTGAACCTTTGGTTCATGTGTCTGGTATTAGATAATCAGCATATAGCTCGGGGGTTTATTGGCTGATAGTTCGTCAAGAAATGTTTGTCGACGTGTCTAATAATAGACAATAGGATTCATTGCATGCGATTGGTCATACGATTTCATACTTTTTATGACTAGACAACTATCCGTATTTTATTTGTTAATCTCCAAAAAATAAAAACATAAATGTGTATATATATTATATGGATATTTATTAAAGTCGCAATTCCTGGTTTACAAATTGCATCAATAAAGAATTTTATAATTGCGATCTATATGCGTATGTGATAAAATGTTTAATATATACTAAGTATTTATATGTTTATTGACCTATGGACTACAGTTTATATAGTTACAATTTATATATATAATTTGTTCGGTAGCATTTTTGTTCTTTCTACTTTCTTTCTTTCTTTCTTTTTAAGTTGGTAATATATTTTATGGCTGCCTTTAACAGGCGATTCCATCGGCTGTCATCATTTTGGTGATCCAATCGTGATAATATCGCACTGAGGCAAATACATCGGGATAACCAACGGCACAAGCTTCACCCCAGTTAACGACACCAACAAGTGTATTGGTCTCATCGACAAGCGGACCACCAGAGTCGCCATGGCAGGAACCTTCGCCTTCTTTGGTATATGTGCAGATGTGTCCCTCGCCTAACCAGTTGGCATTACGCACACGCTTCTCACATGTCGAGTGATCAACAAATGAAAGATCAATTCTCTGTAATTGTGTTGCATAACGTCCCCAGGCTTTGGTGCTGCCCCAACCCGTTAATGTGACTTTATCGCCAGATTTTAAAGAGTCCTTGGTGGCCAATGCAATTGGTTGAGTGCGCTCATTATAGACAATAGGCGTGGCTGTATGTATTAGCGCAATATCATTATGATATGCTGGTTTGTCATGTTCGCAATGTTTTTTAGCTGCATCCACAAAATATTCCGCATCGGGTTTCGTATAATCATTGCTGCCGGTTACAATTTTCAGATACTTGATGGGCCACTCCAGGCAATGAGCTGCGGTTAGAATCCAATGTCTGTCAATGATGCTGCCGCCACACACATGCTCGCCGAAAGTGTTCATAATGGACACCTGATAGGGAGCTGAAGCCTGTGGAGCATCGGAACCTCCAACGATACGAGTTTCGGGTCGTACCAAATCAATATCCAGTTGATGGTTTAAATGATGACTTAATCCAACTTCGCGAGCACCACACTGGGTGAGGACTAACAGTGATGTAAGTATAATAATAAGATTCATCTTTGGAAAACACGTTCACGTTCTAACGACTTTCAATTTCGAATTGTTCACTTTTTCAGGGCTCTTTTCTTTTTATAGTCAGTGTGACAGTGTCGTACGCGAATTTCGCTTATCATTCTGAAGCTTTCTTTGAATACGTGAATTGTTCAGATAAGCATAACAAAATCGCAATTCTGGGGAAGTTCCGATAATGACATTACCATAGCCAATACTTACCATAGCTGCTTACCTTTCGCTGATAACATTAGTTCTGCTAAAAAAAAATAGAATAAGTACCACAATCGCTCTTCTGTATGTAATCAAATGACACTGCTTGAACGCGAGCCATAATAACAAATTACTCATACGTCGTCATTTTGGACTTTGATACGGAAGACTGTGATCGATCTTTCAATTAAATGACGCAATCAATTGCAAGTCTATACCGGAACTATCAATTAAATATTATATAAGGAGCACAATGACAATTATAATAATAGTGATACATTTATTTAAAGGAATAAAATTATAATGACAAGAATATTGAAAAATTCTGCCTAATCATGTTAATAAATCAAAAGTTTCAAAGTATCATTTTGTTTAAGGTTTAGTGCAATAAATTGCTTGATCTCTGATATTTCCCATTTTATAGTGTTGAAAGATTGAAAGTAGCCAAGTAATATTGTTTAGGGTTTAGTGTATAACACATGTGTATATGTATGGGTACAAAGTTAACATTGTTCACATCAAATTAGGCTAGTCTATAGTCCAGACGTCTAGACTTCAATGATTGAAGATATGATTTATTTTTAAGAAATACTACAGCCATTGATTGTGGACTGAATCCAATCGTAGTAGAAACTCACACGAGCAAACACATCAGGAAAACCGTGACCACAAGGTACACCCCAATTTCCAACGCCTACCAAACGGCCTTGACTATCGACCAATGGTCCACCATGATCACCATGACAAGCACCAGCACCTACCTTGCCCACAGCGCACAAATGACCAACATCCAAATCACTGGTATATCTATATGTTGAATTACATTTTTCTAGTGGCACATATGTAACTTCAAGTTGCCGTAGATTTTCTTCATAATATCCTCCCTCCTCTGAGCTACCCCAGCCGGTCATAATAAGCTTATCGCCGTCCACTAGATCATCGAGCGCTGCAATCGTAATGTTTTGCGTAACTTCGTCATAGGCAACAAGAGTTTCCATTTTAATAAGTGCAATATCATTGTGATACAAAGGCTGATCAAATTTGCAATGAATTATAATATCCTTGACATAATATTCCCATGCCATGCCAGTCCAGTCATTTGTACTCATCACCACCTTGACGTTACTTTTATGCATACCAGCTACGCAACTGGCTGCGGTAAGAATATACTGATCATGTATTATGACACCACCACACATGTGATTACTGCAAAATAGTTGAGATTTGAGTTTATCATAATTGTAGATAAGTTTGTTTTATCCAATTTAATTTTTGATCTGAATTCTATTCACTTTAATTTTCTTATCAATACCTCAAAGCATTTTGTATGGACACCTGATATGGTGCAGCTCCTAATGCAGCCTCCTGACCGCCCACTATACGAGAGTTTGGTTTTGATTTGGACGCGGACACAGGAGGAAAATCGCGACGATTAATTGCCAGCGTTGAGGATACAAGCAGTAGAAAAAGAAATGCTCCGATTTGGTAAGACATGTTGAAAGAACTGCCAAATGTGGACTGATTTCTTTGATTTTCAATTCTATGCAGCTAAACAATAGTGTATGACCGGGCAATGGATATTAATGACCGGTCATATAATGGGGCAATATCAATCAGAATAAAACAACATATAAGTATTTCTTTGGTTCATAAAAATCGCATAATATTTATCGAAGCAATAAGAAATCAAGAGCTGATAATGATTTAAGTATATACTACAAAAATATATGGTCTAGGCTTTACCACAACCATTGATTACACTGCGAATCCAATCGTTATAAAAGGCCACACGGCCGTATACATCGGGATAGCCTCTGCCGCAGGGTACACCCCAGTTGGCAATGCCAACTAAGTTGCCGTCGGCATCGATAAGTGGTCCACCAGAATCGCCATGACATAATCCTTTACCCTGCTCCATTTGAACACAGACATGGCCAAGATCTACGTCTTCAGTGTCGCCAAGTACGCTACGACATTTGTCGACTGGTAAATAGGTACCCTGTGACTTTTGCAAGTTTAGCGGAATTGTGCCGTCCGTACTTGGAATTCCCCAGCCGGCAAAGGACAATTTATCTCCTTCCTGTAATTCGTCGACCTCGGACAGCGAAATTTTTGCAGTTTCTGAATTATACTCAATTTCACCGGTCAAATGAAGCAATGCAATATCATTGTGATATAGCGGCTTATCAAAGTTACAGTGAACATGAATCTCATCAATATAATAGCCCGGAGCAGTGTTATTCCAATAGGCTAAGGTGCCAGCGATAATCAGAATATTACGTGATCGTAATCCTGATACACAACTAGCTGCAGTCAGAACCCAAAAGTCATCGATGATGACGCCACTGCAGAATGGATATCCAAACATATTTTGTATAGATACAATCCAAGGCCATTCTCCACTAACTGCTAAATCACCTCCTGCAATGCGTCCCTCCGGCGTACCAACTAGTCTAGCCGTAGGTTTTTTTAGAGCTGCTGTTTTAGCTGGCATCTCTTCGCCTCGCATGCGTAGCCCCTCTGCAGATTGGGTAATCAGGAGGAGCACACACAGACAGACGCTGCATAGCTTTGCTAGAAGCGATGATCTCAACAATGTTTTCATAGTTTTACCGTACAAATGAAACTAAAATTCATTCAAAATTTTCTATGACATTATACATCGGACGAGGCTTATCGAACGGGGTTGGCATTATGGTGGGGGCTTTTATGGGCTTTGGCGAGACGATAAGTTTTTGGACATTCATTGCGCCTACATGAGCGACCAATTTGTGGTCTGCGGTAAAAAGCACACCAGAACCCTTCATATATATAGCTCTAGCCAACCGAGATTTCCCGTCCCGATACTTCGTCGCTGCAATCTACGATTGCTCACAATATTTGCAGTTTATGGGCCCCCTCCAATTGGACACAATTGCCGAGTGGGTTTTATCCTTAGCTCGCCCGTAAAGATATGTAAAGAAAAAAAAAATTGATTAAAACATTCCAACAACATTCATAAAGATTTGGTCAGTATGTTGGAAATAACCAAGCGATAGCTGCTTGACCAAAGCTTCTCAATGCGATAAATAGTTTATATGGATTCCATATAAAAGCTTCAACTGGTCATTAATTGCAGTTCTAAACTCGAAGTACACGTACACATCTCAATGTTTGCATTGTTCCGGACGTGCTTGGGCTATTGGCTTTTATGCCTGTCACTTATGCTGGGCAGTTCCATTGACGTCACATGGGCCAAGCGAATACCTCATAAATATGCGACTTTGAATGCGCCAGGTAATCGTATTGTAGGTGGACAGCAGGCGGAAGAGGGTGCTGCACCTTATCAGGTATCGATACAAACAACTTGGAGAACAAATATCTGTGGCGGAGTCATCATCAGTGAACGTTGGATACTAACTGCCGGTCACTGTGCCCTTGACTTTTCTATTGAAGATTTGCGTATCATTGTGGGTACCAATGAAAGACTAGTACCGGGACAAAGACTCTTTCCGGATCAGGCAATTGTACACAAAATGTATGATATACCAGCCATGTATGCTAATGATATTGGGCTCTTCCATGTAAATGAGTCTATTATAATGAATGAACGAACACAAATTGCTGAATTAAGCATGGTATATCCACCAGTTGGTGCCACCGTCGTACTCACAGGATGGGGAGCTCCAGAACTTAATTGGCCAGCAACAGAACGCTTGCAAACAATCAATCTAACGATCATCGATCATGCGGAATGTAAAGCTGCTTGGGATGGTTCCGATGGTGTTGACATTGGTCATTTGTGTACATTCACAAAGGAAGGAGAAGGTGCCTGCAGTGGCGATTCAGGTGGTCCAGTCATGTGGAACGGCAAACTGGTGGGTGTGGTCAATTGGGGAGCACCATGTGCTGTTGGTAAACCCGATATGCATGCAAATACCATTTATTATATGGAATGGATACGTCGTACAATTGCCGGCTGTACAAATCGCGTAAATTAATTTTACATATCAATAATGGAAATAACTTTTACATAATAAACAAGCCATCAACATACATACATATTTGTATTGTTTTCATTTTTTTTACATGTTCATTCAAATATTTTATGACTTTGTTTTTATAGGAAAATTTGTCAGAATGATTAAGTATTATTTATAAGTTAATAAAAATTATAAAATTGGCCATAATGATTATGAAGTTCAATGCTTTAGCAGAAACTATTGTATTTAATTTCGATTTGTACCATGGGGTTGCATGAGATTTCTGGCTTTCATGCATTTCATTATTTTATTATTATTTTTTTTTTGTAATTTGAGATAATATCAACATTTTTTTTATATATGTAAAATATGTGATATCAATTTAATAATTAATTTAAATATTTTAAATATTTTATGATATACGAAAAAAATTCTAGCTGAGAAAAATTTGTCAAAAGATTTTTTAGTTTAAGAATATCTTTGTAATTAAAGCATTTAAAATTATTTTAGTAAAAATTTAAATAAGTATAATAAATAGTGATAAGGGAAATTGAACAAGATGAATGAGATATCGCATAGCAAAGACAACAACCAACACCATTATTTGCTATTGTTGTTGTTGATTTAACAGAATCAGACCATGCCCGAAAGTATGCTAAATAAAACTTTTACGAATATTTGCATTTTCAATTCTAAAATTTTTATGATTTACAGGTAAATTTTGATGCATTTTTTGTTTACAACTTGAAGATGCACTTTACAGAGTATCATACAATCGTTATGCTTTAGTCGAGCTGCTTATATGAATTGTCAACTCACCGAAAATACATATATCATATCATATCGTCCACCTCCATTATTGATATTAATTGCCCTAATCAGAGCATTTCTATATCATATATAACTTTATGGGTTAGATATCAGAACTGGACAACATCAATTCCGATTTACGATAAAATTGCAAACATGTTATGCCATGATTTTTTTTCCGAGTATAAAAGCAAAATCACGACGCACTGAAATGTTTAATAAGCCGAAATAGATTGGCCTGTTAAAATGTTGAAGTGCTCCTGCAGTGCTGCTGTGTTTCTTTTTTTCGTTGTTCTCCTTAGCGGGAGCAGCTTGTCCAATGGAAAACGAATTGTCGATATAAGTCCTGAGAAACTTGAAAAATTAGCACGGGATGGTAAAGTCTTTCAGAATCGCGTAGTTGACGGCAGCGATGCGGAGCTGGGTCTAGCACCATATCAAATCTCACTGCAAGGCATGTACGGCGATCATATGTGTGGAGGAGCAATAGTTAATGAGCGGTGGGTTCTAACCGCTGCACATTGTGTTTATGGATATAATCCACCTTATTTGCGTGTCGCCACCGGAACTGTTGAATGGCAAAAACCTGATGCTAAGTACTTTGTGGAAGAGTATTGGGTGCATTGCAACTACAATTATCCCTTATATCATAATGATATCGCTCTGATACGTTTAAATGATTCGATTGTGTTTAATGAATACACAAAACCCGCTTTATTGCCCGATGTGCCGTTGGCTAATGGATCTCAGCTTTTACTCACAGGCTGGGGATCAACTTATTTTGGTAGCGGTACACCCGACATATTGCAACAGGCAAGCTTGACCTATGTGGATTATGGCAGCTGTCAGGAGATAATGGGAGGTGATACCAATAATGGACCTGGTCACATATGCACACTAACAGATGAGGGACAGGGCGCATGTCATGGTGATTCGGGTGGCCCTGTAGCTGCAAATGGCGTTCTATACGGTTTGGTTAATTGGGGTCATCCCTGTGCTATCGGTTATCCCGACAGTTATGCCTCAGTACACTTTTATCGCGACTGGATAAGGCGTACCATGTCAGGATCAAGCTGCAAGACATGCTACTGCTATGCTAGTAATTATGGTTACTCTAATTGAAATAAAAAGTCGCATTTGTAGTTTACGTCATTATAATTCAAATCGTTTATTTCATGTTTAGCACATTTGAGTTCATGTGCTGCACTTGGAATTGCCACTCATTACATTTCTTATCCAATCCAGATAGTAGTAAACATTGGCCTGCACATCTGGAAATCCTTGGGCACAGGGACGTCCCCAATTAACTAAGCCAACCAGATGACCATTGCTTACCAATGGACCACCTGAGTCACCATGACACCCACCCTCGCCTGCCTTGGCGAAGGTACAAATGTGTCCAACACCAAGACTGCTAGTTTGATTGAATATATCGATGCATTCGCTCAGCTTAACAAATCCCATAGATAGTTTTTGTAGATTTTCATGGGCATCTCCGTTAGGTACTTCGGCGCCCCATCCAGTGAGCACAATCTCATCACCTTCTCGCAAAGGACCCACTGGCAATGGAATTGGCTGCGTCAACTCATTAAAGATTATTTTCTCAGTGACCTTCAACAGCGCAATGTCATTATGCATATAAGGATTATCATACAAGCAATGCACATGAACTTCGGCGGTATAATAGACACCGCCTGGTTCTGCATATCGATTAGTGCCAGTCACAATGACAATGAATTCTGGTGGAAAGGTGACTACACAATGTCCAGCAGTTATGACCCACTGTTCGTTTAGTATTGCACCACCACAATTATGATAGCCAACAATGGGTTGCAGGGACACTTGATACTTGGCAAAACCAATTTCAGCTGTCTGACCGCCAACGATGCGGCTATTTGTGCCCTTGGTAGCTAAATCTAGCTCAATGAAACGCTTCGCCAAGGACTTTGGCTCTAACAGTAGGAGTAGAAAACAAAAGTAGAATAATTTCATCCTGCACGTTTGAATGGCGAACACAAACTAAATTTAAATTTGTACGAAGTTTTATCGAAGCTATATGTATTAACGGAAAGTTGATATTTTTATCAGCTAGTCTTTATAGTCCATTAGGTTAGTTTATGACTATGTTATAGTGTCACAGCTAAGTCTAACGATAGCCACTCAGTATTGATAGCCGTTACTTGCAAACGACTTTATGGGATCGAACTCGAGTCCGAGCCATAATATCCAAGTTAACGCCGTCATCACACTGATATCTCAAAATGTATATGAATTCCATTGGTAGGTTTATTTTACCACAATTTATCAGCAATATTCCCTGACCATTTATTAGACTATGATAAAAAGAAATCAGTTTATTGTTCAATATATAGGCAAGATCAGATTGCTGACATTAGCAAACCAACGAAACTATCCAGTGCTATATGTCAGTCTGCACTTGGATATCAAAAATGTCACTACAAGCTGTTAGCCAGATCCTGTTACCGTTTATACTTCTTCTGCTGCTGATCAAACCCGTTGAGCTCATTGTGGGTGGTCAGAATGCTGCAGAAGGTGACGCGCCTTATCAGATCTCTTTGCAAACACTGACGAGCAGTCATCTCTGTGGAGGAGCCATCATATCAGAACGTTGGATTCTTACAGCCGGCCATTGCGTCAGCGGTTGGCCAGCAGATCGATTGCAAGTAGCTGTCGGTACTATTCGATATACTCAGCCTGGTGCATTACATTTCCTATCTGCCATATTTCTGCACTGTAACTATGATCGGCCCAAGTATCATAATGATATTGCAATACTGCAGCTAAACGAGAGTATTGTCTTCGATGCCATTACACAACCGGTGCCATTAGCTTTTGAATCTTGGCCCACCGGTACTTCCCAGCTTCTTTTTACTGGCTGGGGAACTCAATCAGCTGCAGGTGTCACGCCCACATTATTGCAACGTGTGCAACAGCAACACATAACAAGGCAGGAATGTGAGTCGCGCCTTGCTGATTATGAGGATGTGACGCTGGGGGCTTGTCATGTATGTGCATACAGGCAGTTAAACATTGGCGCATGTCATGGCGATACTGGCGGTCCGCTGGTCTACAATGGTCAATTGATAGGCATACTTAACTTTATGGTACCCTGTGCAAAGGGTGTTCCGGATATATTTATGAGTGTGCGTTATTACACAGACTGGATGAGACAGGTGATCAGTGGAAATGGTAGATGTGCCCAAGTTCGTCAATAAATTATCAATAAAATTACTTACTGTTCGATCTGTTCGCAGATAGATTGAAATCTAAAATACAATATAAATAATATTTATGAATTATGCGACTTCAAAGCTTTTCGTATCAATCAAAAAGCTTATCAAATTAAAATTATATTTTCTAGTGTTACTTTTAAGCATGAAAAATGACTTATCTTTAAGATAGTTCTAAATAAACAAAAGCGAAAGTAAAAAAATCATAATAAAAATAACTGACTAATTCCATTGACAAATAACTAAAACAGAAATAACTGCAATTATTTGTTTGTTCTCTTTTTCTGTCAAGTTTGGGTTTTCACATGCTTCTATCTTTATAGACTGATTGTGAAAAATGCATTACTTGAAAGATAGTCGACTACGAGATACGCTCTATTTAAAAATATATATATATTAGTGTTTTTTTTTTATTTAAGACTTATATTTAACAGATATGATCCGAACTTATGTGCATTGGGAGAAAGTTTTTCAAGTATCATGAGATAGCTTTAACAGACGGACAGATGGGTATGGAAATTTGGATCCTGCTGATGATACTGATCAAGAATATGTTAAGAATGTATAAATTAATATACCCACCGCAATTTTATAAAAATAGATAATGCGGCAAGTATTACTCAGCCGTTATCAAAATTGGCAAAACGAGCGGAAGACTAACCGAAATAAATAGAGCCATACAAGAAATCATAACGACTGTGAAAATTAAACGAACAAGAACGGAGAAAGTCTGTAGGACGCCAAAATAAACAATTAATTTCATTTATTATTTTTAAATTAAAAGGATTTGTATTAGAGCTATGGAGGAACAACGTCATTTTAGCGGCGATGATCAATGGAAGAAAATTCAAGAAAATACTTTTACTCGTTGGGTTAATGAACATTTAAAGACGGTAAATAGTTCCATAACCAATCTGGAAACTGAACTATCGGATGGATTGCTACTAATTACACTTGTCGAAGTCTTATCCCAGAAACAAATTCCAAAATACAATAAAAATCCAAAATTTCGTAGCCAACAATTGGAAAATGTTTCAGTCGCATTGGATTTTCTACAGGAAGAAGGCATAAAAATTGTTAATATTGGTGAGTAATTTTGAAACTCATGCAATTCTAGGAATTCGATACTGCAGTGAATGCAATCTTTGGGGTTGGGCTAGATTGAAATTTATATATCATTACTGGGAAAACACTGTTACCTGACACTTATTCACAATGTGTTCATAAACTTTAAATAGCACATAATAATAATTTTTTATTTTATTATCAACAAAAAAAGGAATTAGTGATAACAAAATTGACATCTTACTTTTGCAATTCTTGCAAAAATGATAAGAAATTAACTCATAATTAATTTTAATTTTTCTTGTAGATTCTTCGGATATCGTCGACTGCAAATTGAAGTTAATTTTAGGCTTAATTTGGACGCTGATTCTGCATTACTCAATCTCTTTACCAAAATGGGAAGAAGATGAAGTGGTCGAAGAGGAGCAACCGAATGTGCCTGTTTTATCGCCTAAGAAACGGTAAGCTTAAATATCTTTCGTATTTTTGCTTAAAATTTTAATTTTATTTTTTTCTTTTTTTTTAATAGACTTTTGAACTGGATACAGATAAAGATACCTAACTTGTCCGTCAATAACTTTACAACTGATTGGACATCAGGCAAGGCGGTTGGTGCTTTGGTTGATGGCTGCGCTTCAGGTCTATGTCCTGATTGGGAGGCGTGGGATTCCAACGATGCAATACGAAATGCTACGGAAGCCATGGATTTGGCTGAAAATTGGCTTGATGTGCGTCAACTAATCAAGCCAGAGGAACTGGTCAATCCCAATGTTGATGAACAGTCCATGATGACATATCTTGCACAATATCCGAACTCTAAGCTAAAACCTGGTGCACCACTGCGTCCAAAGGCAAATGTCAACAAGTAAGCATTAGCTCAGAAATTCTTTGTTCAATGATATATTTCCCTTCTTTGTTTTATAGTGGTTGTGCCTATGGACCAGGAATAGAGCCCGAGGGTCTTATTGTTGGTCAGCCTACGAGTTTTACTATTGCGACATTTCTCTCAGCTAACGGTAAGTTAAACAATCGATAATGATAATGTTAATACCTAAAATTTGTATTGCAGGATTCGTTGATGTGGAAATTGTAGGGCCGCACGGAGACGTAGAGAAACCTGCAATAAACGTTAGCTATAATGACAAATTCGCTTATATTATTTCATACATACCAAAATTCGAAGGTCTACATACAGTAACAATTAGATATATGGGCTGTGACATACCTAATGCGGTGTTTGTTGTTATGGTTAAAAGTCCTGCTGGTGATGATGGCCACCTAGAACAAATCACTCCTCCGATAGAAGAGGTAAGAGTTTTACTATTATAAATCTATTTATAAATTAACAAAATAATTGAAATACTCTCTAGACTCCTTATTTACCACCACCACAAGCCAGTGGTGATGAAACCCATCTAGAGCAAACCGATACCCAACCGACAGAGGAGGTAAGACTTTTACTATAATAAATAGAGCGATTTTACATTAAAAATAATATTATCTAGGAACAATATGCACCACCTGAAGCTGGTTATGAGTATCAGCAACCAGATATTAGTCACCAAGATCAAATCGATGACAATCATTATGAGAATCCTCCAGCAGAAGGGGTAAGTTTTATATTATAATAATTCGATCGGTTCTTAAATAAATAATACTTTCTAGGCTCAATATGCACCACCTCAAGATCCTCTAGATGCAATTACTGTACTGTCACTTGTTAACTATAAGGCTGAAATTAGTAAGTTAGAGCAAGGCATGTGCTTTACTTTCAAGGGAAAAGTTGGCCTTAAAACTGATGGGTATGTCGATGAAACCTTAGAAATGTATTCATTGACTTGATACTAATTGTATATTTATTAGATTTGCAATTAACTTTTGTTATTCAAACGCATCAAAAGATACTGCTTTGCATATTAATCCCCGTTTGAATAAAAAGGTGATTGTACGTAATACTAAAATCAATGGACATTGGGGCCATGAAGAACGTCATCTTTCACAACCATTTATGTTCAGACATGGTCACCCATTCGAGATTCGCGTTCTTGTGACAGACGACTGTTATCTAATAGCCATCAATGGATTTCATTTTGGCCAATATAAACATCGTCGACCTTATGGATCTGTTCGTTATGTGGAAGTGCTAGGTGGGGTGGAAAATTTACTGATTAAGCATTACATGGTGCGAAACTATCCTAACCAATCATTGGACTTGGATGTAAGAAAAACATAAAACAGCTAAGAACCGTTAGTTAATACTTGTACTATCATTTATAATTTTGATATTTTTCTTAGGCGCCCAAAGATGGATTTGATGCACTACCGCTTATTAACAATAGTGTTGAAATTGGCCAATTATGCGAAGGTATAAGTTTCATCTTTAGTGGACAAATTACTGTCAATTGTAATACGTAAGTACATAGTATGAATAAAAACATAAATTGTTTTAAATATTGTGATTAATATTCTTATTTGTTTCGCAGATTCTCAGTTAACTTTTTGCTTCCCAATGCGAAACAAGATATTGCTTTACATATAGTAACCCGATTTGCTCAAAAATGTATTGTTTGCAACAGTAAAGTAAATGACAAATGGGGACAAGAACAAGACTCATCGGCCATACCGTTCTTGCTTAGCAGAAGTGGAAAATTCACCATTCAAGTTCTTGTTACAGGAAGTTTCTATCTTATAGCGATAAACGGTCGTCACTTTTCATCATATCCTCATCGTATACCTTACAGCGCTATTCGAGCTCTTAATGTCATAGGTGACGTCGAGGATGTTCATATACATCGTACTATGGTTTATGGCTATCCCCATCGTTTAGCTCAATAGAGATCGCACTGCCTCGAACTAGATTTAATTCAAACAAATATTTACAATATTAAAAGTGATGAATTTGAATATTAAAATATATATTTGTATACTTATTTATATTCATTGAGTAGGAATTTTGGCATAATGATTAGCAGTTGATTTTATTCGCATAACATTTTTTATGTTTGTATGTATTTCCTAACTGCGCCGCCAAACAAAAAGCTTTATGTGTAGCCAGAAATTATAGAGAGCGGCAGACAAGTATTGGGCTGAGTCAGTCCACGAATTATTTTGGCATTTTGATTTATGTCAGTGTCATAGTGTTTGTCTCTGTGTGTCTCTTTTTTTGCTGACCACACGTGTCACATACAGTCCGCTCTAATTAAAGGCAGCTCTACCTGCAGCATTCAAACACACTCACACTGACACTCACACTCACAAAGCACCTATAACATATATAGAACATATAGAGCAGGCGAAACAACTCTTAGTCATATTCGAAAAACAAAAAAAAAAAAAAAAATGAATTGTCTGTGCTCAGTTCATACGCTGTCAAGAACTTTTCAGTAGGCATCGCTCAAAAATAATTTTATACATACGACAGCCGCATGGAAATTCTGAAAAATTTTTCGAAGAATTTTTCTTTGGCTCTCAAATTCAGCAATGTATGTGTGTATATGTGTGCGTGTGTGGGCCAATATCTTTAGCATTTTCGAAAAAGAATTTCAGTTGCTGCATTGAGTTCGAAGTGTGCGGTGTTTGAGCATCTTGCGTCTTAAAAACGTCCGTTCTAATTGGGAATACGCGACGTATACGCAATATATGTGTACTTCAGTGCCAAAACAAAACGTGTACATAATACATATGTACTAAGTATATGTAGTATATGTAGGCGCGTGCGTTATACATATAGCGCCACATAATTACTCAATTAGTGCATAACGAATCTCGAGATTTACGATATATACGAATATATCTCGTTAAAATGTCAAAGTATGTGAAACGATTTTGCCTTTTGAAGGCAATTGCGCGACAAAAAAAAAAAACAAAAAAAAAATGAACTAAAATACGAAATCTTTAGAATCTTTAGATATACACATGAAAAATCCAATGAATAATATGCGCATGATCTGTCCATGTCTATATCTATTTGAACAGACATATGTATATTTATATTATATACATTCATATATATATATATGAATATGAGTACAACTTATTTTTTGTGCAAGCGTACGGGCAAGAAAATGAAAATATTTCATCTTTGAAATCAGTTTTTCCTTAAGGTTATCGAAAATGTTTGACGAAATAAAATATTGTGCATTTTGTTAACAGCATCAATTATCTATTTGTGCATTGGAGTATCTACATTGGAGTCTTAGCAATCTCAAATAATACTAAGTGCCAGATGTTATTGTTAATCTTATTTTAGAATCTGTTGCATGCCTCGATTCACCTGAGTGCCAAACGAGAATGAAATTTATGTATAATGCTCTTATACATATACATATATGCATATTTGTATATATGTGATGTGCCTGTGTTAAAGCTCTCATTGGATCGGAGTGTGAAGATATTAAAATAAAAAAAGGAATAGATGTAGTATTCAAGTGTTCAAGTGCTCGATTTATTGTTCAACAGAACTCTTAAGAATTGAGATATTGCGAAAATTTAAAACATTTCACAAGTGTGTGGGCTTTATTTTTGGATATGTAGCTTGATGTTTTCTCACTAGTGAAAAGCAAAAGAAAAATAATTTGAAAAAGGAACGAGTAGGTGGAAAAGATGTTGTTCGGAGAAAGGGGCAGACACTTGGAACCAAATGTTTGCACGTGAATGTTCTTAAAGCAGAAATGTAAGACGCGTATGAGCAACATCAAATGCTAAACAGCTGCTGAAAAGCCATAAAATATATCATGAGAAACTATAACTAATATAAATAAGATTTGTTCAAAATGTGTCAGACATAGCAGATAAATATTTGTGCAATTTTTTTTTTTTTGTTTTTGGCAAAATAAAAAAATATATATACGAAATTAATAATTCAATGAATAAAATTAGGGCAAACAGTAGTTCTATTTTTTTCTCTTTCTCATTCTCATTTAACAATTGTTATCATATATTTTGGTGTAGACAGATTTCTTTTAGATTTCATCTCGTTGTTTATGATTTGTGTCGAAAATATCCCGCGAAAATCAACTGCGGATGCGGCTCTTTTTATGTGAAAGATATAGCTGGTTTTTTGCAAAGTTTAAGAACCTGACAAAATAAAATCAAAGAATTTATGAATCTCTGATCGCCAAAAGACTTAGTCATCCATTAAGTCAAAACATGCCGCAAAACATGCTTCTAAATTTATTTCATAATTTTATGAAGGTGCTGCCTATCTTTGTTATAATCATATGTTTGTATGTACATACATACATTCATATTTACATATTTTCTGTTGATGTCAATTTGCGTTGAGGATTTTTCTTGTGTGCAAATTACATATGTTGCTCTTGTGGATAATGAATCAAACAAAAGTCATGATCACAGGGGGAAAGATTGTGATAAGGGAAGAAAATGACAAAAAATACTTGCATTTTTTTTGGTACTTTTGCAATTGGCAACAAATGAGGCGTAGAATCCGTTTTTTGATTATATTAGCAACAATAATAACAACAATAAGAAAGAAACTACAATAAATATTCTATAAATAAAAGAACAACAAAATCAGCTGCGCGCAAATATCACTGAATTTTGGTGCGGGGAAAATCGCTGCCAAATGGCGTTGAACAGATTCAAGACTGCGGTCAGCGACGTCGTCGACGTCGACGTTGACGCCGATAACGACGACGATGCTAACGCTAGCGTCACAAGCAACACCAAAACACAACACAAAACATAAAGCAAAACAAAATATTGAAAAAATTATGTATTGATGATGTTATGTATACTTGGGGACAAACAAATAGTCACATTCACATAAAGACATAGAATCATTATTTGTGGTCTCACATCTTCAAAACCTTCTCAGTTGCACAGTATTTCAAATATTACTAATATTTAAACTCACAAAACCATAATAGTCCATTGAAATACTTGATATGATAAATAAAACGATTAATTTACAAAATGAGTGTAGAAAAAATATATATATAAATTGATACTGTCACTATTCATATGTACGCTGCTGTTAAATTCTGAAAAATAATAATAAAGAAATTGAGCAAAAAAAAAGCAGCGCGCGTTGGCTGCATAAAAACATTGAGTAAGGAGGCAAACACAAGTCAGTCGAACTGAGAAATAGCCACGATCGGAACAGAACTGAGAACTCAGAACTCAGAAACATTATCGTTACAACGAAGCGACGCGACGGTGACAAAGACAACAAGACAACGAGTCCCAAGACCAAAGTCAAGTCCCAAGTGACCATAACGTGTAAAGAAATTGGTATAAATCGAGTACAGAACCAGAAACAAAAGACACAGACAACGCGCATTGCTCGCAAAATATATTTTTGAATTTTGTTTACAAAAATATCCAAATAGGCATATAAAGTTTTGTGTTGATAAATAATGTGCTAGTCCCCTAAAACAGAGCGACATTGTGTAAATAATTGAGTGATTAGTGAACAGTATTATAAATATATATATATATACAATATTATAAAAATAATAAAAATATTATTCTAGTAATCGAAAAGAAGTTACTAAAAAAATCACATTAAAAATGGCAGCACGAAAAGTGAGTTTATTACCGATTCATTAGATCCAAAATATTTCCTCTCACCTGTCCTATACCCTATGTATACATTTTCATATACAATATTCCATTTGATGCACCTCTGCCTCAGGTGTTTACATATTCAAAGATACAAATTTGAAGCAAATGGAGGACATATGGCTTGCATTACCCTTTCACAAAATGCGAAATATTTGTCAATTTATTTTTAGCGAAACTCAGGCGATTTCCTTGGCTATGTTGTGCGTGTGTGTATGTGTGTGTATATAATTTTAGTTGCAAAATAAATTTAAATTAATTAAAATGGAAGCAAAAGTTTATTTAGCATTTTATTACGTGCGGTGAATCATAGATATTATGGGCCCCCACCTCCCAACCCCATACACCAAAACTATATTCAATTGTGAGCAAAAACGAGATGCAAGCGAGCCAAGTGGCGCCTCACGTTTTGCTTTGCTGGTCAGGCACCGTTTTTGGTTAGACATTTCAGTTTATTTCCATATCGGGAAATTCAATAGTCACCAATAGTGAACAGCTACTGATCGACGCGTCAGCCTACTTGAGGTCGATCGGTTCCCAAGTTGGTCACCGAATTTACTCCCTTGTGGAATGCATCGAAGGATTTTTAATTGGGTCGATCAGCTAATTCACACTAATCAAATCAATCAGTTGATCAACATTCAATGTTTATTTGGCAAAGTTTTTTGACTAATTTGGCTAAAATTAAAAATTTCTAACCATATTGAGAAGGTCGTTTGTTGTTTGTCGCTCAGTTGCTTTGCTGCTGGCTGCACAGAATCGTCATCTGTTTAGCTCATTCAAATGTCAGTGTGCATTTGTGTAAGCCCCTCAGGGTGGAGCAGAGGCTACTGCGAAGACGATTGCCAAAAGCAATCCGAAAATATGCCAAATATTTGACAACATTTATTTTGCTTTTATTGTTGAAGTTAAGGGTATGAATCATTTCATTAAATTGGATATGCATAATGATTAAAGATTATTTTATTACTCTGTAACTTTGACTGTGACTGATTATGACCTCATAATAATAATGACTATACGCTTATATTTATTATCATCTTGACATACATATATATGTATGTATGTATGTATGTATGTATACACTAAATAGGTTTGGTACTTGTTTTCAGTTCGATTCCAAATGAGTTTTGTTTACTTAAGATTACTTACAATTACAGACCTATATCTATAGGCATTATCAATTTTTTATTGATTTAATATGGAGTTGTAAAATATATACATATATGTACAATATAATATAAAAATATAGTTGCTCATTTTTTCTTTTATTATTATTTATTACGGTGATCATGTCACTGAAGTGAAGTTGCATACTTTGCGGCGATGATATTTTTAAACCTTTGAATTTTAATAAAGTTAATTAAATAATATTTAATAATAAATATACTGTAATAGCAAAGGCTGTGAATAAGAATATTCTTCTAAATATATGTTTACTGTATTTTAGAAAAATTAAGCAAACACAAATGATCTGTAGATATTAACTGGTTGTGAGTTGTCTTTTTGTACAGAGTGTAGACAACGCACAACGGCAAATGAGAGACACAATGTAAAATATTTCAGAGCACAACGTTAGAGAGCAGAAAAAAGTCTGACAGAGTGAGCGAGAGAGACCGGCAAATATTAAGAAAGCAACAATAACAAACCGGTCATCAAAACGTGTATAAGTATCCACTGACAGTGGCGTTGCAGAATATTTGTTGATAAATAAAGGGGTTAATAAACATTTATAGACGAATTAATTTTAAGTTAATTAATTGAAATATTTATGCACATATTTAACATTTATATACTACATATATATAAAATATATATGTATATGCAAATGTACGCACGTATAATGAATGCAAGCTTATTGTTGAATTATACTCGACCATTTACTTTTTGTACAGAGTGTAAAAAGCGTACAGCTGAAAGACAGACAGAGAGAGAGTGTGAGCGAAAGAGCGCAAGCAAAGGAATTTGTAAGCGCGACGTCAGCAAGTGAGAGAGTAACAGAGCAGACAAGAGAGCGAGAGAGACCGATAAACAAAAACAAAAAACAAAAAGCGTGATAGCAGCGCTCCGATCAGTGGCAGAGACAACAACAACAACAAAAGAGTATAACAAAAACAAGAAGAAGAAGAAGAAGAAGAGCAACAAACCGGCCGTCAAAATGTATAGCGATCAGCAGAAGTTGGTGTTAGTTAACGGTGGTACGCTCAACAGTAACGACGCTGTCAGCAACGAGCGCCAGAGGAATCAAACGACACATAGAAATAATAGCAACAATTGCAGCAGTAACAACAGAAATATTCACAACAATAGAAGTCAACAAATACGTGCGGTTGTTCCTGTTGGTGAATTAGTGCAAAACGCGAGTTATACAAACGCAAACGCAAATACAAACGGCAATAGTCAAACGACACAGGCGACATTATTTCTTAACCACAACAACAACAATAACAACAACAATAGCGGCAGAAGGAACCCGCCAAATTTCCAGACGAAAAATAACTCACCAATCGCTCCCGTTGCCGCTTCTGTCGCTGCCGCAGCCGCCGCCGCGTGTGTTTATACAAATTGTAACTCAAATAGCAATAATAACAACAGTTTTAGCAATTTAAGTTTCTACGCCCAGCAACCGACAAGAAACTACAACAACGACAACAACTTTAACAACTACAACAACGAGCAGCATTATCAACAAGTGCAGGTGTGTGTTAACCCGGCCCTGGCTTCAGCTTCACCTGTCTGCAACTTGTACCGGCGACGCGTCGCCCTAAAACTTCAGCTTTGCTTTGTTTTTGTTTATTTTTTCTTTACGACCTTCTTGCTTTTGTGGGCGCAACAATTTTTTAATTGCAACATTTCACATTACATTTTGTCGCTCGCGGACATTTCGCAATTAATGAAAATGTTAATGAACTTCACACGCTGCGCACCAAGCGCGGCGAAATTCATATACGTATGTGTGTGTGCGGCCGCTCGCCTTGTCGCCGTAGTTCCATTTCTTTTCTTTTCTTTTCTCTAGCCCTTTTTCGCCAGACAGTCGGCCACTCTATACACTCTATTTTAGTTGATAGGCGAGTTTAGCCGCCACACAACAGACAGATCAAAACACACACGTAACAAACACACAAATAAATAAATAAAAAAAAATAGAAAACCAAACTATTGTGGTACTGGCACGCGAATACACGTATGCATGTACATACACATACATGAGTAAGTGTATGCATACATACATATGTAGTTCTTCATTCTTCTTCTCACTTTTGCCTTTCTTTCAACTTTTATTTGTCGGCAAACATTTATTCTGTGTTCTTTGTCGGTTCTTTAAGCTTAGAGGATTGAAAAAAATTCCCATGAACTCTGCTTCTACAATAAAGTGGTGAAAAATACTTGCCAGAGTGCATATTTAATAGAGTGAACCGAAAAATAATTACAAAACCGCATATAACACAGTGCACACTAAGAAAAGTTACTTTGATAGAGTATACAAGCTTCGCCAAATGCTTGGAGAAATAAAACATGTGTGGAAAGTTGACTGAATGTCCACTCAACTGATACTCGAGTAGTGTCCAAGTGTGCGTATGAGTTTGTGTGTTTCTTTAGAGAAGGTGTACATACATATATAAGGCTGAAAACTGGAACAAGTCGGCGTCGTTATGTCCATTTGCTTAGCCACACCTTGTGTGTGAACTTCTGTAACTGTGTGTGTGTGTGTGTGTGTGTGTGTGTGTGAAGTCTGTTTGTGCCTTGATCGTATCGAATACAATCGGCCACGCTCAACTGTTGACAGTTCCATGCAGAGTTGGTTCGATTTTCCATATTTCAGTTGGGCCATTTGCCAACTTGAAGTCGACTTTAAGTGGATTTTGTAGTAATTGCGCCATCCACCCACCCACTCAGCAACATTCATATACATATATCTGCCATTCACATGTCCATTTGCAACCATATCCCATATCCTGCCTAACTTATAGCTCGCTAACCAACTGCCGCATAATTATTACCAACAGCAGTCGGAACAGTACGAAGAGAACTTCGACGAAGATATGGAAGCTGAACGGGATCTTGCTGAGGATGCGCAATGGAAGAAAATTCAACAGAACACTTTTACGCGTTGGGCCAATGAACACCTGAAGACTATCGATCGATCCATAAATAATCTGGAAACTGATCTGTCTGATGGTCTGCGACTGATCGCTCTTGTCGAGGTGTTGTCCCAGAAACGGATGCCAAAATATACGAAACGTCCAACATTCCGTAGCCAGAAATTAGAGAATGTGTCGGTAGCCCTGAAATTCCTTCAGGATGAGGGCATTAAAATTGTTAATATTGGTGAGTATTCAATATTATGCTCTATAAATATATTTTCTTTAATTTTAAGATTATTTTCTTTCTTTTTTTGTTGCTGTTTCCGTTTCGCGGAATTTCTGATTAGCTTATATATTTGTGTGTTTATTGGGTACGGATATCTCATAGAAATTGGGTTCCTTGAAGTTGACTTCAAATCACCCTGAGCTCCAAAGTCACGATTAATTATGACCATGAGTCAACTTCTATTCGCAACTTAAAGTGAAAAATGTATTCATTCATTGCATAATATGCGATTATTGTATTATCAAGGGAATTAACAAACATATACTGAAAAGAGAGTGAGCAAGAGAGGAAGACTAAGTGAAAGAGCATATAGATAGTGAAAGACCCATATGAAATGACATGAAAGATATAAAGTCGAAGTTTAGAGTCAGCTCACGAAGCCTCCCATTGCATTCCAAACAAATTGTGTTTTTTGTTTTTTTGTTGTTTTTGTATTTCTTTTTCAATGCCTAGAGACTACAAAACAAATGATGTCATGCTGCCTGTATCGTTGTAGCGCCAGCTTCAATGCGGTTTTTACTTTCATTTGTATTTTAATGCATAATTTAAGATCTATTCGACAAATTTGCAGTACCTGCACATGCGAACACGTTTGTTTCCAGTTGTCATGTATGAAATACATATGTATACTATATGTATAGTATGTGCGAGGTATGTCGGTTTTGTGGGTTTGTCGGATGATTGTTAGATTGTCTCTATGCTCGAGTAGTGTAATTTACTCATACTCTCTCACTAACTGACAGACAAACATACATAAATATGTATGTACTCGTATGCTTATATGATGTCAGATATTTGAGAAGTCGTAATGCTTTAATGTTTCACACTCCCAATGTGATCAATTTGACGGCCTGTTTCCCACAAAAAGAATATCAACGAAGCGTGGATAGTTCTGAAGGTTGTTGTTTCTGTTTATTTTCTTTTTGTTCATAAATAAAAGGGTGGATATCGCTTTCATAGACCAACGACAACTTAATAGAACTGATCACGAGTTCCATAGAACCAGCTTTCAAAGCAAACATCTAACGGCATCAAAGACAATACAATCATATCATATCATATACATATGTTTAATAGCGTGTTAATTTGCATTGATTTAAACTATGAGCATGTGATACGTTAGTGTAGTAGGTTGAATGACTGAATGAGTCAAACTAAGTGCTCATCACTATACACACACTCATCAGACAATTGTGTCCATACTCAGAACATTTACATATTATGTGACATGTAATTACTAGCTAGTTTTTTTTTTTTACTGGGACAACCATGACGCGATTGATAAGCTTTACATTTGCTTTTTCAATCTCAATTTACTCAGGTCTATGTACTACAAAAACTGAATGTAATTTCATTACAAGTCAACAGATAAGACAGAAGATTGTTCACTAGGTGACACCTACATCTATATCTGCGTCTCTGTTTCTTTCCCTGTGTGTATATATTGTCTTATTTATGTATGTGTACATGGAAACCCGTTTGTCAATAATTGACAGCTACGTAAATAATGTTAACATTTATGTGTTTCAACCGTTTTTTATACACTTCTTAAGCAAAGAGTATATGTATTTTTTAGAGCCCATTAAATATTACCAAGTACACATAAAATATACTTATGCCAACTTCAGTCAGCTATTTGTTCATTTTGATTTGTGTTTCGAGAAAACATTTACAAATAATACTATAAGTTTTGTCAGGCATAAGTTTGAGTAGACTAAAGATTGATAAATATATTGCACGCACAGATTTTTAACGACGAAATTATATATCATTTAACTATCAGAAAGCGTGTTTAATTTTCGATCACATCAACTTTTCGATAATTATTATTTTTTTTAGCTTTATCAACAGAAAAGTTGTACAATTAGAGTCAAAATTCCTAAATTGTGAACCTTAAAAAAGAGAATACACATTTCATACACATGTATGTATGTATATGTACCATATATATATTATATATATTGTATATATTGTTGACATAACAACATTTTGGCGCAGTGAGAGCGTTAAGCAAATAAAATAAAATACTCGAAATTTTCTGAACAGTTGAGTGCAAAAGTATTTATATCGCTAATCAAAAAAGAAACTTTCGCTTTTGTCTTCTAATAGAAATATCAAATAGACCGTCGATAAGCTTGCCAAATTTTTGCCAGCCATTTGATTAGACTTTGCCAAAAAGAAAAAAAAAACTAAGCAATTGGCAAAGGTAAAGGGGGGAAATGATTCATGACATATGGTCAGAAGATTTATTTCAATTGATAATGTGTCACAGCTAGAATTCATAGTAACTAATTTTAGTATATCTAAGTGAATCATAAGTATTTAAATGTTTTGTTGACAATATTTAGTGAAAGCCGAAAAAGAAATAAAACTATTCTAATTTTCTAAATAAGCTTATACAGTTTGTACTGTAAATATACGAACAAAAATAAATATATTTATACAAAATTTAATATTGTTAATTGATTTAACGAGATGATGCACAATATCGATTTAAGACGCACCTCTTCCTGTTCGCATATAAGAAATTAAGCTCTAGATATGGGAACTGTGTTGTGCTCCTCTACAAGTGAAACTGGTTTCCAAATTCCTGGAGCCACTGTCACAATTCATTTATCTGTTTATTTTTCGAGGTCTTTTGTGTTGTCAATTGAATTAGCGCGAAGAATTTTTTTTTTTTTTGAGTTTTATACCCAGTTCCAGCTGGTCTTAGGCCAGCAAAATGTAGAATTTCCTGCGTTTTGCGTATCTTCAAATGTTTGCGAAAAAATCTACAAAAAACAACAGCAAGAAAACAAAAATGATAAAGCAGTACCACGTAATAAAATGCAAAAACAAAAAAAAAAAACAAAAAATTGTTCAAAATACTAAGCAAAGCGAATCAAGACTAATAAGTGGAGATAGATATATGTATATTTATATGAGTGTGTATTTGTGTGTGTTTGTATACATATATAAAAAAGTCGCTCAGTTTACTCAATGACATCATCTGCGGCTTTTTGTACAAGTTTTGGGGCAGCGAGAAGAAAACGATAAGTTGCTATAACAAATGTTTGTGGATTGTTTTTAATTTTTCACATGAAAGATTTTAAGCGAAATTCATATCTAGATGGGATGCACATACATACATACATACATACACCCATAATAGTAAAGATCTCCAAAGTTCCATAGTTCTATTAATTGTATATTTCAATTTGTCACAGCCAATTGACTGTTATTGATGACGGCATTGCTTTAGCCAAGGGCTCAATGCGTTTTTCATAGAAAGTCGCATAATTGAGGCTTCATGTTTCATTTGACACAATTTTTATATACATATTTATATTTTGATTGTTTATGAAAATTCTTTTTTATAATTTTTACAATTTTCCTAATATAAATTTATGTTGTTTCATAGATACATATATGGTGAAATAATTCTTTTAATTTATTCCAATTATTTTCTTGTTTATTTAAACAACATTCTTTGTCTCTTTCTGCAGTTTATAGAAATTTATGCCTAAATTATAACTTTTTAACTCGATTCATTTCTCATTTGCATTGTTTGTCTTGACGTCACTAAAATTCATAATAAAAAAATGTATACATATATTCTGTTGATATTCATTTCAAGAAATCGATAAGTTTATTATACTGACAGTCACCAAAGTTTTTGATATACATTCATTTGATACTTTTCGAGAAGGAATTTTAAACAAAATAAAATTAAATTTAACAATTGAAATAAGGATTTATTTGTTACTCTTAATGAGCTTTCTCAATTTAGATAGTTTAAGAAAGTCTCTTCAAATATTATGAAAAGTCTTAACGGGATTATACACTCAACGGCATATGTCATAAAATATCGCATAAAAAAATTAAATTCATACTTATGTTTTCCGAAAGAGTATTTAATTGTTAGGTCTTATCTGGTTATTGTTTATGGACATAATAAATAGCCAAAAATTATGTACATACTCTTAACGTTGTGTTTCATGAAAAAGAAAGATTAATATTAGTCTTTGTGGAGAATCTTCAAATCAAATATTTAATTTTTATATACATATACATATGTATATATATGAGAAGTCTTGAATGGAAGTTTCCAGCTCTTCCTGCTTTTAGTAGATAGATAAAGCAAGTATGTGTATATGTATCTTCCGCTTATTTGTTATTTTCTAGGTCTAAACCAAACTCACGTAGATGAATCAGAGGAAATCAAAATAAAAGAGACTTGAATATGCTGCCCACAGTATCAGTGGGTTTCCGTTGAATTTCGCTGACACGTTATGTCGAAAATGTATTGATGATGTTTTGATGCAGTCAGCACGTATTAATCATTGCATACCTCGTATTATTTGTTAAAAAACTGTTAACATGACGCCATCAATTGGAACGCGTCACGGTTGTTGCAGGCGTTTTGCTCGTCTGACATTGGATTACTGAAAATAGAAATGATGCAAAAATAATAATACAAAAAAAAGTTGGCTTAGTAATTTCAATTAGCATCGTCATCGTTATGGTTAATATACAGTACAACTATATACATATATGTATATTATATACAGTGTACTTGTAGCTGCAATTGTGATAAGATTAAGCTTGATTACATTTCACACTCTCATAGCGCATTGTTATCAATTTTGAATCTCTAACAATTTACTCATTTATTCAAATTAGCAACTTTGTCCGTCAAAGTCTGTTAGAGACGGAGACTCGACCCGGTTCAATTAACCCCGAAACAAGTGCGCGACGACAATGAGAAATTACACACACAGACACACACTCAGATACACACAGAATACTTGGGAGAAATGACAACAAGAAAAAGTGGGCCACAAGGCGAATACTTTATGTTTATGTTCTTCAGATCGCAGCCCACGCCAAGCAGCTGCCTAAATTGAGTTGAGCAGCTTAGAGTTGTGTTGTTTCAGTTTTTTTTTTTTTTCATTTTATACTTGGGTACCGTGTGTACTCTCTGCATGTGTGTGTGTGTGTGTGCTCTGGTGACAGGCTCAACTTTCTAAGCAATGCCAACGAAATTCCGTATGTCCGTGTCAATGCTGGCACCGTTTGAGCTCTCTGCTTGCCCTGCCTCTAATTTAATTAGCGACGCGCGCGCGTCAAGTCACTTCCCGGTCTAGAGTTAAGCCGATCTTCGTCTGCATGATTTGGCCAGGTCGTGTGGAAAATGGGAAACTGGTTTCCCATGCCAACTACTAGCTTGTGCGCTGCGCTGTGCTGTGCTTATGCCGTTGGAAAAAAAATATAAATCGAGGAAAATCACAGTATTTGATTTGCTGTCTCTCTCTCTCATTGTCGATCTCTCCATCTCTTTCTGTAGCTCTGGTATGCGCGTGCCTCTCAAGAACATGTCTGACGACTGTGACCCAGCCGGTTGCTTGGCAATGCAATGGCCTCCCAGACTCTTCTCTACTGCTGCTGTTGATGCTGCTGCTGCTGCTGGTTCTATGTTACTGCTTTGTGTTAGCAATTTAGCCACTGCTTGTTGTTTATCTGTGAATTAAGTAGTTTTCTTTAGTTGCGCTTAACATCATAATTTCTGGATGCGGCAACTAAAATAACGCCACGTCATCATTGCGAATGTAGCCAATGTTGAGCTAGACTATCGTTAAAGCTGCATACGACATTTCGCTGTCAAAATTCCAGATAGATTACACAAAACTTCACAAGCCACTCTGTGATTCTGGTACTCTAGACTAGCTCACCTAAAGATCTCATCATTTATAAAAATTGTTGCCTTGAGTCAAGCAGTTGCCCTCTTAGCCTCATCCCACGCTGTTATTATTGTGGAAGCATCTTCACACTTATGCATATGCATGCATTGTTGGCTTTGTTGGGCTCTTACTGAGAGAGGGCGGGGTGATTGTCCAGGAAGAGGGAGGAGCGACTGGTTAATATGCATTAACTGCAGATGCCTATCGCAGTTATGGCAACTGCTGCATGTGGCATGTATTAGCATATTTCTACATAGTTTACAAGATATTCTTGAGTTTCTGTAGACAGTGTGTACACTGCTGTAGACTTAGACTTGTGGCGACTTGTCTGCCATAGAGCAAACAAATATTCACAGTGGATATCACAGTTACAGTTGGTATGCCGGTTGGTGGCAACAGTTGCCTAATTAGCCAAATCATCTCTCGTCTTGTTGTTATTCGCAATGCGCCGTTTTAATTGCGGCTTTCTTTCGACTGTTGCAGCTAGGAGTGAGGAATGGGGTGTTGGAGAGACAATGTGATGATGTTCGACTCTCTATATGAATATATGTCAACTGACTGAGCATTAAAGTGCTAGCCAGCCAACTAGCTAATACATTTGTCATGCCAGCCAACATTTACGTTAAACGTTGAAATGTTCAACATTTTCAAATGGCCATTGAGATGTGCGTTAAAATGGCTACAGGCTGACAATTTGAAGGCATTTGGCAGGCCAATTGACTAGCCGACCAGCCGGTTTCTTCTTTTCCACTATTCACTCTCCACTCTCCACTCTCTACTTTATACTCTACACTCTCTACTGTCCACTCAACACAAGTGGCTCTAAAGTAAACAATGCCAAATTGCAAATTTAGCAAATGTCGTTTCGCTTTGCGGCAGATATTTCTCTCTTTCCCCCCCTCTCTCTCTCTCTCTCTCTTTGTCTCTGTGTATGTTTGGTGCCATAAAGAGATATGCCACTGCATATAACGTATATACATATATGTTTGGATTTGTCTACGACAGAGCTGTATCAGCAAATGGTTTAACGGCTCGTTGAGCAGCCAAAGTAGCGGCAAAAAAGCGTTCTACCAGAAACTCAAGTAAAAGAACATGTTAAAATTGGACCAAAACATACCCTATATCCCCAATAAAAGACTGATCAAATCTAGTCTACTATCATATATTGATTTATTATACAATTTAAACAAAGAAGACTTTCAATTCAATCATTTGAAATAGTTTTAGACTTTTAACAGTTCTTTATTTCGTGGCTATAAAATTTGCTATAAATTGCGAAAAATTTAAATAATATATTTTAACGCTCTTTTGTTTATTATGACATTATTAATACCACGAGTATCAATAATTCCATTGAATTTATTCTAGTTTTTTTTTCCAATTGGGTAATTTTTTTTAACTTTTTTTTTTATTTGTTATTTAAAAAACATAAAAATTTTAGTTCGTTTGCTATATTTTAAAGAAAAATACAGGGTATTAGTGCGTTGTCTTGACCTGCAGCTTACATGTATGCATACTGACATACGTCACTGTACTTGACTCTGATGACAGGCACTTAGAATATGACATATGGAAATGTGTAGGCAAATGTTGTATGTATTTGGTTACAATGCGGGATTGAGCAGGGGAGGGGGGGGGGGGAGACTCAGGGTAAGTTAAGTTTCGCCCAACTTTCACTGTGATTAAATGCATTTCACATCACAACAAAATCAAAAGCCACAACGCAGAGTCGTTAGAAGAAGAAAGCATTTATAACGTCAACATTGGCAATTTATCAGTGCGTCGCATGCGCAGCTAATTTAAGCCGGAATATCATAGTGCTGCGATAGACACCCGATTGGTCTATTAGAAAGGAGGTTCTACAGCATTATAGAGTCAATATTAAAGTGTTGGGTAATCACTATTAGTTTTAACTGCCGGGCAATAGTCCCATTGATAAGCTATCAACGCCTTTAGAACCTTTCACTTTGAATAGAAAACATGAGAAGTAAAAAAAACAACAACTGGCCGTTATATATGCTTATCATATGGTTATATACATAGGTGTAGATATCGTGGTTCAATAAACCCACAAAACAAAAAGCTCGAGCATTTCAATTTGATTACCATAACAAAAGACGCAGAATCGCTGTGGCTATGGCTGTAGCTATTTCTGTTTGGGCCAGCTCCCAAGCTCTGAGGTCGTCTTGCGAAACCGGCCAGACAACTTGGTCGCGTGCAGCCGACTGACGTTCAGCCCTGAACTTGACCAGGCCAAAAGCGGACTAAGTTGTCGATGTATGGCTTTGGCAATGGCAATAGCTATAGCTATGGCCATGGCGTGTACCAAGTTGTTGTAACAGTTAGCAAATATCTTGCACATAATTGGTAGCTTGTCCGGCGCTGTTGCTGTTGATGTTGTAGCTGCAACAAGTTTGCAACAAGGCGATCGGGTGTTGCCAATGACGGATGGGGCCTGCCGGGCAAGATGCGGCTTCAAGTGGTCATGGCAATTAATAGATATATTAACTTTATGATGGTTTCGAGCGCTGCTATAACGGTGATCGTCGTTCTAAACGCATGCTAAACTTTCCCGGTTTGACAACAATCGCACTAAACAAATAATTATTTTCTATTTCTTTGATTTGCAGACTCTTCGGATATTGTTGATTGCAAGCTAAAGCTGATCTTGGGTCTAATATGGACACTTATTTTGCACTACTCAATATCGATGCCAATGTGGGATGGCGAGGACGACAAGCAGTTGAATGGCTCCGGACCGACGCCCAAGCAGCGGTAAGTTATTTCTCTTTCTCTCTCATTCTGTCATTATCCTCAACAGTTATTGATTTATTATTGTTTTGCAGTCTGTTGAATTGGATACACACCAGGATACCCGATATGCCCATTAATAACTTCACCAATGACTGGACCACGGGTAAGGCTGTAGGCGCCTTGGTAGATGCCTGTGCGCCAGGTTTGTGCCCCGATTGGGAAATGTGGGATCCCAAGGATGCTGTGCAGAATGCTTCTGAAGCCATGGGACTGGCCGATGATTGGCTTAATGTGCGTCAGTTGATTAAGCCTGAGGAGTTGGTCAATCCTAATGTTGATGAACAATCTATGATGACATATTTGTCGCAGTATCCCAACTCTAAGTTGAAGAGTGGTGCTCCATTGCGCCCAAAAACAAATCCCAACAGGTGAGCGATTATTTAACTGCAAAAAAAAATTACTTTGGCTCGTAATGCTCCAAATCTGTTGTAGCAAAAGTCCAGAATAAATCGATCCAATTGTACAGTTGCAAATATCTCTAGCTTCTCTCTTGTCTAATTTCAATTACGATCTCCCAACTCATATTCTAATCTTGTCTTTCTATCTCTCTCTCTTTCTCTTTCTCTCTCTTTTGTTCTCTACCTCTATTTCTCTCTCTATTTTTCTAAATATATGTACATATGTATTTATATATAACTATATATAATATATGTATTTACTATAACTGGGCAACATATTAATTTATTGGATATTGTTTTTGTTTCCCACCCCACATCCAATAAAATGTATATATATACAATTAATGTATATCCTATATATATATATGCTCTACTACCTGCCTACCAAAATATATTAAATGCCCGAATCCGAAATGCAAAACTCAGCATTCCTCCGCCGCGGTAAGTTCGGCATGCTTGTTCTTCTCTCGTTTACTGACGTTTTTTTTTCTTTTTTTTTTTGGCCGTTTCTGATCGTTTCTTCTGGCTTATGTTTTTGATATGTATTCGTTTTCTCGTTGGCTACTTTATGGCATTTTTTGTGTCTGCGCCCGCCTCAGATGATTTAAATGTTCTTACCAGTTTTTATTTTCTTGTTATTTTTGTTATCTGCGGCTTTACCTTGTTGCTAGCCTTGAGCGCACGTATCTAATGGATACTTCAACACGCTGGCTTCTGGCTGCCTGCTGCTTTTTAGCTGCTAGCTTTCAGCTAGCTCTCTTGGTCTTTGATCTCTTCGATGTGTTTTGTTTTTGTACATATTTGCGAATTCTTGCGCGCATTGTGCGGCTTCATTAGCGCAACTTTGTGGCCAGCTGTTTGTACTAACTAAATTAAAAACTACACGCTCGCTAAATTTTATGGTATTTTAACAACTAATTCCCAAAATTAGAACTGCAAATTCTGTAGAAAATGTCAGTATATTTTTATAAAAAAAGTATAATTTTTTTTTTATAACTTTTTGTAAATAATTATTTTTAGTTTTTGGCACGTTCATTATAATGTGCATAAAATTTATTTACAGTATTTTTCAGTTGTTATTATCTCATTGTATAAATCACAAATGCCACGACTTAACTTCATAATTTGAATATCATTTAATTTGGCACATAAAAGTATGCAATGCTTTTATAGACGCAGCCTGCAAGTCACAGCATACTTTTCGCTGCTCGCTCTGATTGCTGCGCTTGCTAAAATAGCTGCATACTTCTAGGCTGTCTGTGATAATTTTTTTATAATTGTATTTAAAGTTTTTTTTTATTAGTTAGATGAATTGTATAATTGTATAATTATAAATTTTCTATTATTTATTTATATTAAACAAATTACTAAATATCTCATTGCCTTCCTATTATCACAGAGTGCGTGCCTATGGTCCTGGTATTGAACCCATCGGCCCTGTTGTTGGTGCACCCGCCAATTTCACTGTTGAGACTTTCTCCGCTGGAAAAGGTAAGTTCCACTATTATAAAATCACCGAGTCATTGTTGAATAACTTCTCGTTACTGTTTCTTAGGCGTTGTCGATGTAGACGTCGAGGGACCTTTCGGAGAGGTGGAAAAGGCAGATGTGCGTTTTAATAACGACAAGAATCTCACTTACACAATTTCATATATACCCAAGGCCGAGGGTGATCACAAGGTGACTGTTAAGTATTCAGGCCGTGATATACCCAAATCTCCATTCCCCGTTAAAGTCGAGGGACATGCTGGTGACGCCTCGAAGGTTAAAGTTACTGGTCCTGGCATTCAACCCAACGGAGTGACCATTAAAAAACCAACCTTCTTTGATATACTTACCAAAGATGCTGGTCGTGGAGTGCCTGAAGTGATCATCATTGATCCGGCTAATCACAAGACCTCGGTTGCTGCTAAAGTCCGCCAGTTGGAGAATGATACTTGGCGTTGCGAATACGTAACTGCCCTACAAGGATTACACTCGGTTAATGTGTTCTATGCTGGTACGCCTATACCGAACAGTCCGTTCCCTGTGAAAGTAGCTCCACTGTCGGATGCCCGCAAGGTTCGAGTATCCGGACGTGGTGTGCAGGCAACTGGTGTTCGTGTCGGTGACGATGCAGATTTCAAGATCCATACCGAGGGTGCTGGCGAGGGTGTGCCTGAAGTGCGTGTCATTGGTCCTGGCGGAATGAATCAAAATGTTATGCAGTCCAAGTTGGATGGAAATACCTATGAATATCACTACTATCCAACTAAGGAGGGTCGTTATGTAGTCATGGTAACCTTCAGTGGGCAGGAAGTGCCCAAGTCACCTTTCGAGGTGAAGGTAGGTCCCAAGAAGGAATCATCTATTGTTGCTTACGGGCCCGGTCTAAGCAGCGGAGTTATTGGATATCCTGCCGCCTTTGTGGTGGAGACCAATGGTGAAACAGGCGCACTGGGCTTCACCGTGGCCGGTCCCTCGCAGGCCGAGATCGAATGCCATGACAATGGTGATGGATCCGCTCTGGTCAAGTATCATCCAACTGCCGTTGGAGAGTATGCCGTGCATATTCTTTGCGACAATGAGGATATCCCTAAATCACCGTTCATTGCTCAAATACTGCCACGTACAGATTTCCATCCTGAGCTGGTTAAGGCTAGCGGTCCGGGTCTAGAAAAGAACGGAGTAACCATTAATCAGCCAACTAGTTTCGATGTGGACACCAGCAAAGCTGGCAATGCTCCACTTGATGTTGTTGTTCAGGATGTCTATGGCACCAAGTTGCCAGTACAGATCAAAAATAACCCCGATGGTACCAAAAAAGTCACCTACACTCCCACATCCGGAGTACCCCATACTGTTGAAGGTAATTTATTACACTCAAGTAATCTTTTATATATTTATCTTCATCAATTCAAAATTTGTTCATTGTAGTCAACTATGGTGGCGTCTCTACACCCAACTCACCACATCGTATCTATGTGGGCGTACCAGTAGATGCTGCTAAAGTCCAAGCCTTTGGTCCTTGGCTACAGCCTGGTGTACGACCCAATGTGGCCACCCACTTCAATGTAGATGCCCGTGATGCTGGCGATGCGGAGCTAAAAGTTAAGGTTGTACACGAAGAGACAAAGGCCGAGGTGCCTTGCCGTATCATCGATAATGAGGACAACACTTATTCGGTCGAAGTCATTCCACCCATGAAGGGCGCATACACCACAACCATGACATATGGTGGCCAGCGTGTGCCTCTGGGACAGAAGGTTGTTGTCGAGCAGACAGTCGATGTGTCTAAGATCAAGGTGGATGGACTTGAGCCAAGTAAGTATATCTCTGTAGTTTAGTCTCTTTTAACTTCACTCTAGCTCTAGATAAATATATAAAAACATACAAATTGTAAGTTCGTCATGGTCTAAGTCCAAGTCATTTCATTCAACCCATAAGCCGCACCCCTGAACAGTTTACAGCAGTTTCGCATTATCACCCATGGACTGCCAAAGGCGGATTTGGCTGTAACCATTACCAGCCCGTCGGGCAATCGTATTAAGGCTCACATTATACCAACTGCTGAAGGATTTCTGGTCAACTTTACGCCCACACAACTGGGCGAGTATCTATTGAGTATTTGTTTTGGCGGCACACCAATCACGCCACGCCCCTTCCGTCTACAATGCTTGACCGGCAGCGATTCGAATAAGGTGCACGCATTTGGTCCTGGATTGGAGCGGGGTATAGTCGGCCAACCGGCAGAGTTTATGATCGATACACGTGGCGCTGGCCAAGGTGGTCTAGGCGTAACCGTCGAGGGGCCCTGTGAGGCGGCAATCAACTGTCGCGACAATGGTGATGGCACATGTAATGTAGCTTATCTGCCCACCGAGGCTGGTGATTACAGTGTCAACATAACGTTCAACGAGCGTCACATCAATGGCTCCCCATTCCAACCACTTATTGTGCCAATTCCAAATTTGAAGAACACACGCGTCAGTGGCATCGGCATTCAGCCGCATGGTAGGCTATCCAAGGAGTTGCAATTTGAAACTTGCCTAATGCCAACTGCCAATTAACCGTTTCCAAGTTCCGAGTTTCAGTGTTGCAAGCAGCTGCTGCTGGCCAACTTTACAAACATAAATAGCCCTAATCCGCCAACGCTACTGACCAATGTCATGAACAAAGCTAAAGGCCAATCTTTGACTGCCTCCTTATGTTGTTGTTTTCTTGTATGTTTTTTAAACTAAACCATTTTATACACTAATCGCATCTCAATGTTGTTAATGTTGTTTGAAGTCAGATATCATTGAATCATTCCACTAATACCTTCTTCCGCTTCCCTTAGGTGTTATCGTAAATGCAGCCACTGACTTCAACGTTGACATGAGCAAAGTGGGCAGCAATATTGATTCTGGCAAACTTTCGTGTGCCATTTTCGATCCAATGGGTCATGTGCTACCTAGCAAGATTGTCCAGGGACCAACTGATGATATTTTCCGCATCATGTACACCCCCTTCGAAGCGGGTCGTCATACTATTGAACTCATGTATGATAATATTCCCGTGCCGGGATCTCCGTTTGTTGTCAATGTGAAGAGTGGTTGCGATCCTGCACGTTGCAAGGCCTATGGACCCGGGTTAGAGAAGGGTTTGACTAATCAAAAAAACAAGTTCACCGTGGAGACTAAGGGTGCCGGCAATGGCGGCTTGTCGCTGGCCATTGAGGGACCCTCTGAGGCCAAGATGACTTGCACAGACAATCGCGATGGCAGTTGTGATGTTGATTACCTTGCAACGGATCCAGGAGAGTATGACATCACCATTCGCTTTGCAGACAAGCATATACCCGGCTCACCGTTCCGTGTTCTTGTCGAAGAGACCGTTGATCCCAGCAAGGTGAAAGTTTACGGACCCGGCATTGAACATGGTCAGGTGCGTGAAAGTGTACCAACCGTTTTCAACGTAGATGTCAACGGTGCTGGCCGTGGTCGTATTGCCGTCAAATTGACAAACACCGAGGGCATACCTGTAGACAATCTGAGTGTAGAAGATAAGGGCGATAACATTTATGCAGTGCACTATGTACCGCCCAAGGCTGGATCAGTGCTGACCAGCCAGGTGAAATTCGCTGACGTTGAAGTTCCATGCAGGTAAGTTATACGATTGATTTTCCAGTAGATCTAAAAGTAAACTCGGGATAACTGCTTGCAGCCCATTTGTGATGACAGTTTTCCCCAAATCCGAGGCAACTAAAGTCAGAGTCAGTGGTGTCAATGAGAAAAAGAAAACTCCAGCCTCATTGCCTGCTGAATTTGAGATTGATACAAAGCAAGCTGGTCAAGCTGATATCAATGTAGCAATTAAAAATCCAAAGGGTAAGGCAATGCAATCACGCCTTGAGGAGGTTGCCCAAGGCACCTATGTGGTAACGTTTGTGCCAGACGAATGTGGCACGTATCAGTGTAGCATCAAATACGGTGACAAGGAAATCGAGGGCTCACCCTTCAAACTCGAAGCATTCCCAACCGGTGAGGCCAAGAAATGCAAATTGGTAGAGCAAGCCCCCAAGATTCAGTCATCCGGCAGTCAATCTCATCTTAAAGTCGATGCTCGTGAAGCCGGCGATGGTGCTGTTACCTGCAAAATCACCAACAAGGAAGGCAGGTTAGTATTAAAGCTAAACATCAACTACATGTTCGCCAGATCTAGGACTTTTCTCCTAACATTTCCATATCATTTAATTCTCTAGTGAAATTGTTGACATCGATGTAATCGAGAAGGACGGCGTCTTTGATATATTATACGCCTTGAATGATCCCGGAGACTATGATATCAATGTGAAGTTCGGTGGCAAGGATATACCGAACGGTAGCTTCTCTATTAAGGTAGCCTGAATGACATTTAAAAGTAGAAACATCAAAAAACAAACAAAAAAGAAATCTAGTCAAAGTCTAGTCAAAGTCTAGTCACAAATGAAAATTTTTGTTAAAAATTAGCAATTATTATGATCATAAATTATCTCTTTATCTAGTCACATAAGAAACGTAATCAAAAACCAATCCCAGCATAATATATAACTATTATAACTATACATAAGCTACAGTCAGATTCAGATTGAATTTCAGATTTTACAGTTCATATTATATTATATATTTGGTGTTTGTGTCTTGTCTTGTGCGTCCCGTCCATGTTTATCAAATTGTTTATGTTTATATCAAAAGTAATTTCAAAATTCAAATTCAAAATCAAAAACAAAAAAAAAAAAAATTATAATAAAACACGCAAACAATTTACCATATGTAATCATGCATATATATATATGTTTACATATATGTGTATGTATATATTTTTATACATAATTAAATGTATATATATATATATATAGCGTTAAAAGCAATGAAGACTCAGCAATAAAACAATAGAACAAGAAATACATATTAAGTGCAACTTTGTAAAACATGACAACATAATAAAAACGAAAGGAAAACCATAAAAATACGAAAATATTTTGAGACAAATTTTAAGAAAAATCAACAACAACAAAACCAGCAAAAAAAAAAAAAATCCGGCAACAAAAACAAAACCTGAAATTAAATTGCATGCAAATTTTTTCGTTTTTCAAAATTATATTGTTGAAGCAAACAACAAAATGCTCTTTTTCCGCTATGCTAAAATTATAAATGCGCTTTTGTTTTACATTATGCATTTAATGCACAAAAATTATTCAATTGTTTTAATGCTTATTTTTAGTTAGTTTTTAGCTACTTAGTATGCGTAAGTTGTTTGTGTGTATTTGTATTTGTATTTATATTTTCTTTTCCGTTTTTTTTTTTTGTATTTTATTCTAAAATAATTTTGTTCTCAATTGTAGCGCACACTTACCACACATACACACACACACACAAACAAACAAACACAAGCACACAAAACCAATCCCAATCCCAATACTTGAACTTGGTTTCGCGCGCACTTGACGCTTAGCTCATTACAAAAATAATTTATAATAATTGCTAATTTAACAAATATTTCTTAACCCACGTAATTTTATCGTATATACTTGTATAAATATTGCGTATACTTTGCACTATCCAATTTTAGTATTTCTTACAGTCTGATGCAGAGTGTTAAGCGTGTAAGTATCATTATAATTGCTGACAACCTGACAAATGATCTGTCAGAGTGACGTTGACAAAATTAATTCAACTGACAGCGAAAAGAACAGGTACAAGAACACACATCAGTCACATCAGTTCCCAGAACAATTCGAATTAAACAACTTGAATTTTACGGGCAGTTTGCCCAAAAATATGAATTTAAAACTAAGACAATGATAAATTCTCTTCAATCCAAATAGTTTTTGCATAATTAGCAAGCTTTCAATTATGGTTTCTTATGCTTCAAAAGGAATGTTTCTTTCCATTTTCTACATTGAAAGCGCAACTGTTGTCTGTCATTGTCGACGTTTGACAGAAATCATAATCTCCAAGAACTTCATTATGATCAACATACATAGAACTTTGTCTACGTGACCTACAACAGCTTGCAACTATTTCAGATCGTCTGCTTTTTAAGTGGAAATGTAGCAATAAACTTTTTTTTATTGACATATATAGAAACATATATAAAATATATACTCATGCTTCTTATATAGAAAGAAAATAGAATTTTAATACTTTTATAATTATCTAAAAAGAAATTTAGAAAGAAACCAAAAAAAAAAAAAAATTCCCTATAGAGAATTCTAACAATTTTTCACTTTTGTCTTTTTTCAATTTTTATTTTGGATTTTCTAAATCGAAAAAGAAAAAATTCTTTCGAATGCTGTAGACAGCCATGAAACTTTTTTTTCTCAGTGTAAAATAAATTAACACATTGTTTACAATTCAAATTAATGATATTATTATTTGAATAATCAACAGAATTTCTGTATGCTCAATATATACATAGAATACATATAGAACGTGTAAGTTGCGTTCTGTCTCAAAAAAAAAATAAAATTTAAATATGAATATTTCGACATTTTATTAGTGCCGCATTCAACAAAATTAGAAACCTTTGCAAATGAAACCGTAATAAAATAAATATATATGTATATATGATGTGTATATAAATATTATATATATATATTTTATGTAGACGCAAAGGTGCGACTGTATATATATTTATATGCATCTTCTATATATATAAAATGAAAATAAAATTTATATATATATATATATACATATATATACCATATATATATAAATGTATTCAATTCTCTATAGACACATGTAAAATGGTGTTAAGAGCATGGCTAAGAAGCTGCTGATTCACTTTTTGTTGTGGTTGTTTCTGATGTTTCTGTTGCAGGCGGGATCCCGTGGGTAGAAACCATATCAAGTATACGCCCCGTCTGCATATGAAATTCATTTTGCTGCAAGCTAAATTCACAAGTAATTAAAATAAGAAAATCAAATTGCACACATATGTTGGTCACTCTCTCTCTGTGTAAGTGTTTGTGTGTCTGTATGTGTGTGCGTGTGTGTGTGCTCAATTTTGTTTTTGTTTTTGTGGAAACTATTAAGATCGTCAAGAGGAAGAATCACACTGTGCCAACTACTACGCCTAGTCGTCTTAGCTAGTCGCACATCGATTCTTAGTCAGAGTTTGTCCCCGTGGCTGTCATCGTCATCGTTCTGTTGCCTCTCGTCGCGCTACCGAAAACTGGAACTACAAAAATAAGAAGGTGCCATTTCTATAGTATTTCTGCTTTTCTTCCGAGTATTTCTCGATTTCTGCAATATATTTCAATACAGTTTTTTTTTTTTTTTCGAATCGATTTAATGACGTTTTCTGATGCATGTCTATGCTTGATGATCTCTTGGCTGGCGAATTGGCGAAAATTGAAAAAATTTTTCGTATTATTCTATCGATTTATGTATTTATTATTAATAGCTCAAATATTTTATTGAGATTTTGTATCTTTGACTTTTTGCGATTTGGCCACGGATATGGCACGAAATTATTTCAATATTCAATATTTGCATTCATTATACATGCATACGTTTCTTATGTAACTTTTTGTGCTGTGTTGTGGAAATTCTTTGCACATGACCACAAAACTTCGAGTATGAATACAACGCGTCAATCAATGCCACTTCCTCTTAATTCTTACGTGCGTGTCTACGTGTATGTGTATGTGTGTGTGAGTGTGTAAGTGTGTGTGGTTTATATGCGTACATGTGAATCTCTTCATTTTTCTATCAATATTCGTTGATTGTTGTTGTAATTTACCATTTTTTTTTTTTTTTTTTTGTTCTTTTGTAGTTTCACACTTTCAAGTTTTTTTCATATCAATCAATGCATCAACTTTTAATAATAAGCAGAAACAGCCAATAGCAGCCAACAATTGTAAAATATTTGTGCAAATTTCTTCACAAGTGCAAAGTATACGGATATAAGTTTTATTCGTGATTGTGTTGAATATGATTTCAAAATTTCTTGATTGTTGTTTTATGAATTTCTATTGAAATATATACAACAATATTTTGTGCATATTCCATATTCAATATTCAATATTCCAAATTTCAATTTTCATTTTCAAATTTCAATTTTATTTTCATTGACCTCTCAGGCTGTCGAAAGCATCGAGCAATATTCGCACAGTGAATACGTCGAGGAGCATACCACAAAAGTTGTTAAGCAAACTACAACTCAGGTGAGTGAAATGGAAAGTGAATAACATAGTGAATGTCAATATCAAGAACTGAAAATAATATAAATATATATATATGAATAACATAAATTAATAAATTTTGTATATTAATATTCAAAAGTTAAACAAAGTGAAAGACAAATTTAAAAAGAAAAAAAAATTTCAAAAACTGTAATATATTTTATATATTTATTTTTAGAGTGAACTTGTCAACGGAAAGTCAGAAATAAATTATAGAAGCGTTGCCTTCGAGAAATTACCATTACCAACAACAGGCGGAAACGTTACAGGTGTGTAAAATATTACAATAATAATAACAACAATAATATATAATAGAAAATATTAAGAAACTACGCAAAAATTAAATGTGTTTGAAGAACAAAGCTTTGCGTGCTTATAAAATGGATCAAAAGATTTGAGCGATAATAACTTTTGATTTTATGAAAATAACAAAGCATCAGTGTCAGCCTAAATTTAATATGAATATAAAAAAAATTGTTGATTTGTTTTAATTTAAAGAATATTTATGCGCCATTTAAGCAGTGTCTCGCATCTGCAATTTAGTGCAGCACCTCGGCGAATGTGCCACCGAGACTATTGTGAAAATCTCGAAAAACAAAAATAGCAAAACATTCACAGTCGTAAAATCAAATTTATATTTATATGAAAATGTATATAGTATGTAGCATAAATACATACATACATACATACATACATATGCACGTTTGTATGTATAAACGTACATACATAAATGTATTGTGTTTCATATATTTGAAAAAACATTTGCGAAGCCATGGAACAAACAAAGTGACAAAGGCAACAGCCTCAATGTTGTAGATGTAGATGAAGATGGAGACATACTGACAGTGTGACATACTGACAGTGTGACAGTGTGACATACTGACATATGTCGAGTTATCCGACCAATTGTTGACAGTCGGACAACTTAATTAGACAATGGGATTCTCAAACGTACATACTTATGTATGAGAGACTGTTGACTTTTTGGGAGGTCTTCGACTCACTCTGTAAATGACTAAATGCCTGATATGTGGGCGTTAATTGGCTTTCTTTTGTTTTGAAGACCATTGACTGTGGCACTCGTGAAAGTAATTAGTTAGCAATTTAATTCTCATATTCACCTTAATTAGATGTATTTATGGGAATTTTGGCCATTTCTCGATGGATTTACGAGTTGTAAAACGCTTGCATACAATTTCATTAAATTCTCAACATGATTGATGAGTTGTTTTCGCTTTCGGTTTTCGATTTTCAATTTTCAATTTTTGCCATTCAACATTCAGTATTTGGCTTCTTGCTGTATACGAAATCAATAATAAATATTCACTTTATTTGCCCCACGATGCAAAAATATTTGTTCGATTTTTCACGCTTCCATGCAATTTTCAAACATTTTCATAGACATAGCCAAAGAAATGAAAAAAAAAAAAAAAAAAAAAACTGGGTTCTGGGCTTCTCATTAAGATCACACAACGCGCTACGTTCCATTTAGACTGAGATTCTCCGCAAGTGGCGGAAAAGTATCGAGCATTGAGCGAACAACTATTGAATACTACTACTACTGCCGCTCAAGTGTTGCCTCTTTTTTTTTTTATTATGTGGCATCTTTTGCGGCTTTTTCATGGTGCGCTCCATTTGCTTTGAAGATGGTTTATTGTAAATGATTCGTTTTGGCCAAATGACATTTTGTGTCGCGCATTTGTTGAACTGATTTTTCATTGCTCATTTCAGAGGATTATGACGTCCAGAAATCTTATTAATCTTGTACGTTATATACTATTGTGTGGTTAAATCGAAGTTAGTTTAGCAAGAATAATTTATGTATTGAAACACAATTTGAAATGAATCATTTTCTATATTCATCATTAGTCAATATTATAATTTGCATAAATTTGATTGATTTTCGCCAATTGAAGAATTGCGTAAATCTTATAGAAAATGTTATTATTCAGCTGTTCGATTTCTACCTAAAAATACAAATTGCCATTATATAAGAATTAATATATTGAATTTTGCGACACTTGTGAATTCGATTAATTTCATTTAATGCCAACGAATAAAGAATTTGACAAAATGCTTAACGCATATTTTGCATTCCGTAGACTTTTATTTAATTTTATAGTTGGAACATTTTTTTTTTTTTTTTTTATTTCTTTTTATTATTTATTTATTTATTTGCGCGTTTCGATGCTATAAAAATCGCTATATATCGCATTTATTTATAAACATTTTTCGCTTTTTTTTATGGCCAAATATTAATAAATTTTATGTCGTCGTTGTTGCAATAAGTAATAAATTTCATTTCCTTTTATACATGTATAAAGTTATATTTTATATAAAAATATAA
>JBAMBR010005097.1:0-52391 GCA_037044475.1 Zaprionus obscuricornis | reverse complement strand
ATTCAAAAAGAACTAAATGTTTCCGACGAAAATCAAAGAAAAAAAAAATTATTTGCCTGATATTTCAGACTGAAACTAGAATGATTTTCACATTTCTGACTTTAAAATTATTATTATTTTTTTTTATGGAAATTTAAAATCCGTTTTCATAATTTAAAGCCAAATTTCTCGTATTTGTTTTTTTTTTTATTTATTATTATTTCTATAAATAAAGATTAACGAAAATGTAAATTCCTTTTCATACATTTTTTTTTATAGTAAATAAATAATAACAATGAAAAATTAAAATAATAATAATCATAAAAAAGCAAAGTTATCTTCAGCGAGCCGAAACAAAAACTTTCAAAATTAATATACCCTCTGCAAAGGTATAAAAAACAAGATGTTCTTACAGACAAACAGTGGAACATGATCCAATCGACGTTACTTTGTATTCTCCGTCAAAATTTGAACATTAAAAAATTTGACATTTGCAAACATGATGCGCCCCCTGCATATATGGTATAATTAAATAAAATTTACAGTTTTATTTTTTTTTTACATTTTTCTACCAGTTTTATTTGCTCGCATGTACTAATAATTATACATAAGAGTTTCAGTTATTTTTTTTTATTTTCTTTTTATTTACTTGTGTTTTTTTTTTTAGTTTTTCTTTCAATTATTATTTATCATCTCGTTTTGTTGTTCATACAATAATTGTTATTTCGATTAGTTATTATTATTATTATTATTATTATATGTATGTCTGTATAATGTATGTATAAATTATCATAGCAGTATTTTTCAGTTTTTTTTTTTTTTTTGTTTTTATTTTTATTTATTTTTTTATTTTTTGTTTACGATTACTACGTGTTCTTCAATTTTATTTTCGGTATTTTCAGAATTTGTATAATTTTTTTGTATGTTTTTTTTCTTCTTGTTTTTGGAACAATTACAACACATGATTTTATTTTAATTTAATTTAATTTTTTTTTTTTTTGTTCTGTTTTTTAATATAATATTTGCTACCAATGTAATTATTATTTCTTTTTGTAGAGTAATAAAACAAACAAATATTTCGGTATTTTAAAATTACTATGCAAATGCAAATGTGACAGTATGTATGTGTGTGTGTCTGTGTAAGGAATTGAACGTGTGCTTTAAATATCAATTAACAATTGAATAAACAAAGATCTATAAAGTATAAAACATTTCAAACAAATTAATAAAATCAAGTTGTAAATTAAAAGCTGCGATTGACACTTTAACCTTGTATTTGAATATATTCGAAATACTATAGATATAAATATATATATGTATATATATATATGTCTAACTATATATGTCTGTCTGTTGTTAGATATCTGTGTGTGCACATGTGTGCTTGTCTGTTCAGTGAACTGCAATTGCAATTAACGGCGATATTAAATGAAATCTACCGTTTGATTGTTTCAGCTGCACACAAGCAATGAACTTTCTCAACGACTCCCGACTCTCGGATTCTCGACGCAACTGCCACTGCCTGCCGTACGATGCCCGGCGATGCGATACGCGTCTGGCATTACAATTTATCAAATTTCATTAAGTAATTTATCAAATGCGCTAAACAACACACACATACACATACAGATAGAGAAAGAGAGAGAGAGAGAGAGAGAGAGAGATACATACACAAGTTCAACTAACTGAAATATATCTCAATTTTAAGCTTCTGAGTCTGAGTCAGAATCTGTAGACTAGATGCGGAAAATTGGCAAGTAAAAAAATTTGTATTTGAAACGCAATTTATTCAAGTACATCATTGTACATCATCATCAATATAAGTACATATAGTATTTAAGTGCATTTTACAGATATGTTTTCATATATATTTTTATATTCATATTTTCTCTTGTTTATTTATTTATTGAACTATTTCATTTGAATTGCATTAGGATGATGAAAATTTGAAATATTTTTGTTTTTATTTATTTATTTTTTTTTTCTGCGATGAAATTATTACATTTACATTGTAATGTTGTGTCAAGTAACAGAATTGATACAATTTATTTTGAAATTTATGCACTTATATATTTAAGTCATAAATGCAGCTGAATTTATTATAAATATATTTTTTTTTAAAGATTTTCTTCAGTTAATGTCAGAAAAAAAAAAAAAAAAATAAATAAATTTGAAATTTTTAGTCAAATTAATTGATGCAATAAACTTAACAAACATTTAAAATTGTTGAGCAAACAATTTATAATAATAATTTGTTCTTCAATCGCTGCTTAAAACATGTTTCAGTATTATGTGCTCTCAAAAAAAAAAAAATTCCAATGATTTTATATTTTGATATTTCAAATTTTTATTGCAAGCGTAAAAACATTCCTTGAAAAGTTTCTGTTTGCGTTTTTCACGACATGCTAGTAAATGTATTTAATTATTTTTTAATTTTTGTACTATTGCAACGGTTTGTATGTATGTGTATGTGTATGTAAAATAACTTTTTAAATCTGTTTAAAATTGAGTATTAAATACGGCGCACAAATTTTACAAAAAAAAAAAAAATAAATAAATAAAAACAAAAATATTTCAAATTTTCATCATCCTAATGCAATTCAAATGAAATAGTTCAATAAATAAATAAACAAGAGAAAATATGAATATAAAAATATATATGAAAACATATCTGTAAAATGCACTTAAATACTATATGTACTTATATTGATGATGATGTACAATGATGTACTTGAATAAATTGCGTTTCAAATACAAATTTTTTTACTTGCCAATTTTCCGCATCTAGTCTACAGATTCTGACTCAGACTCAGAAGCTTAAAATTGAGATATATTTCAGTTAGTTGAACTTGTGTATGTATCTCTCTCTCTCTCTCTCTCTCTCTCTTTCTCTATCTGTATGTGTATGTGTGTGTTGTTTAGCGCATTTGATAAATTACTTAATGAAATTTGATAAATTGTAATGCCAGACGCGTATCGCATCGCCGGGCATCGTACGGCAGGCAGTGGCAGTTGCGTCGAGAATCCGAGAGTCGGGAGTCGTTGAGAAAGTTCATTGCTTGTGTGCAGCTGAAACAATCAAACGGTAGATTTCATTTAATATCGCCGTTAATTGCAATTGCAGTTCACTGAACAGACAAGCACACATGTGCACACACAGATATCTAACAACAGACAGACATATATAGTTAGACATATATATATATACATATATATATTTATATCTATAGTATTTCGAATATATTCAAATACAAGGTTAAAGTGTCAATCGCAGCTTTTAATTTACAACTTGATTTTATTAATTTGTTTGAAATGTTTTATACTTTATAGATCTTTGTTTATTCAATTGTTAATTGATATTTAAAGCACACGTTCAATTCCTTACACAGACACACACACATACATACTGTCACATTTGCATTTGCATAGTAATTTTAAAATACCGAAATATTTGTTTGTTTTATTACTCTACAAAAAGAAATAATAATTACATTGGTAGCAAATATTATATTAAAAAACAGAACAAAAAAAAAAAAAATTAAATTAAATTAAAATAAAATCATGTGTTGTAATTGTTCCAAAAACAAGAAGAAAAAAAACATACAAAAAAATTATACAAATTCTGAAAATACCGAAAATAAAATTGAAGAACACGTAGTAATCGTAAACAAAAAAAAAAAAAATAAATAAAAATAAAAACAAAAAAAAAAAAACTGAAAAATACTGCTATGATAATTTATACATACATTATACAGACATACTAATAATAATAATAATAATAATAACTAATCGAAATAACAATTATTGTATGAACAACAAAACGAGATGATAAATAATAATTGAAAGAAAAACTAAAAAAAAAAACACAAGTAAATAAAAAGAAAATAAAAAAAAATAACTGAAACTCTTATGTATAATTATTAGTACATGCGAGCAAATAAAACTGGTAGAAAAATGTAAAAAAAAAATAAAACTGTAAATTTTATTTAATTATACCATATATGCAGGGGGCGCATCATGTTTGCAAATGTCAAATTTTTTAATGTTCAAATTTTGACGGAGAATACAAAGTAACGTCGATTGGATCATGTTCCACTGTTTGTCTGTAAGAACATCTTTTTTTTATACCTTTGCAGAGGGTATATTAATTTTGAAAGTTTTTGTTTCGGCTCGCTGAAGATAACTTTGCTTTTTTATGATTATTATTATTTTAATTTTTCATTGTTATTATTTATTTACTATAAAAAAAAATGTATGAAAAGGAATTTACATTTTCGTTAATCTTTATTTATAGAAATAATAATAAATAAAAAAAAAAACAAATACGAAAAATTTGGCTTTAAATTATGAAAACGGATTTTAATTCCATAAAAAAAAAATAATTTTAAAGCCAGAAATGTGAAAATCATTCTAGTTTCAGTCTGAAATATCAGGCAAATAATTTTTTTTTTCTTTGATTTTCGTCGGAAACATTTAGTTCTTTTTGAATATAACCTGACGTTTGAAATTTGAGAAGGGGCTATGATACAAAGGGATCTTAAATGTTTAATAATTTACAATAATTTTTGATATTCTACGGACGGATGTATTCTGTTCAGACGACGGAGGAAAAGAAGGTCAGCAAAGACCTATTTTCGCAGCACTCATTCTACTTTTAACGTGAAACTGTTAATTTTAACAGCCGAAATAAATATTTTAGAAAAATTGAGGGAGCATGAATACTAGTAAGTATTACTAGTAAGTATTACTAATTTATGTGGCATACTTTCAGGTTGGTTTTTGTTTCATCCTTGCAGTCGTAACTCATAATCTCCATTTAAGGTCCCTCTGTACCATACTCCCTTTCCAAATGTTAAACGTCCGGTTATGTTCAGAAGGAACTGAACGATTCCGGCGAAAATAAAGAAAAAAATCATAATCTCTTCTTGCTGCTAGTTTTTGTATGCCTAGTATTTCAACCGAAACCCAAACTCTATAAGCCGAGTCGACTCTGCTGTAGTTTTCTTAATTAATTTCTTTGCTCTCTCTGTCTTCTCTTCCTATCCCACTTGACTCTTTTCTCTCCACCTATTGTAATAAAACAAGCGAATTTGTAATTTTTTTCATTGTGCATTTACTTATCTAAAGAGTATATAGTAGTAGTAGTAGTAGTAGTATATATTTTATATAGTATATATTTTAGGCATAAATTTAGTTAAATAATATCATTAATAGTTATTGATCTCCATTTTGTTGCGTATGAATTCGTTAATTATTATCGATCATCATGATTTTGTTGTTGTTGTTGTTGTGCCTGAATTCGTTTGATTACGCTCGGATCGATTTTCTTTTCTATAATTGTTAAGGGGATGGTGGTTGGTGGGTATGGTGGGTTGGGTTCACTTGATTTTTGTTTGTTTTTTTTTTTTCTCTTGCTGATTTATGAATATTATGTGATTTGTCCATTGGCCCTTGGCTGTTTTTTTTTTTTTTTTTGGTTCTCGTTTTGGCTACTGGATCGATCGTTCGGTTCGATCGATAATTTTTTTTTTTTTGGCGCACAGATTTAAAACCTACATCGATGTGTATGTGTATGTGTGTATTCGTTAATACATATAAACTATAACCTAACAACAATGTTTTCAACAATAAACAAACAAAAAAAAAAAAAAAAAAAAAACTTGCTTAAACAATTAAACTGTGTAAATCAAGCTAAGATTGACGACGTTAAAAGCTACTACGTTAGGGTTAACATATTGTAAGAATGTTTCTAATCTTCTTCTTCTTCTTCTTCTCCTTATTCTTCTTCTTCTTTTTTTGCTGTCGTTTTTTGTTGTTCTTAATTTTTTTTTGATTTTTTTGTTTTTTTTTGGCTAAAACTATATGTTTACTCCGCCGTAAAAAAAAAAAACTTTCGACGGGTCCGAGTTTGCTGGGGGCGTGGTGGGGGATTTGGTTGTTGGTTTGGTCATCATCAAATCGAAAAAAAAAATAATCAGATTCAATTTTCTATTCGTCCAAGCAAATAGTACGTAAAATAGCTTCAACCACGGAATAAGGATCGCAATTTGAGCTGGGACGACGATCCTCGAAATATCCCTTGCCATCATCATTGACACCACGGGGTATACGAATACTGCAGCCACGATTTGCTACACCAGCGCTGAAATCATTAATAGAACTCGTCTCATGTTTGCCGGTTAGACGACGGGCATTATCTTGTCCCTGTTTGGGATCGTAGGCGCGAATGTGTCGTTCGTGACACTTGGATAATTTGGCTACAGCCTTCTCAATATCCCGGATACCGCCATCTTCACGCATGGCCTTTGTTGAGACATTGGTATGTGCACCAGCACCGTTCCAATCACCAGGCATTGGCTTGGGATCCAAGGTGGCAACGATCTATATAATTGAAAATGTAATCATGTTATTTCATGTCACATCATATCTTCGCTTGTTTTATATTTATAGCACTTACGCCAAACTCTTCAGAAATGCGATGCAAGAGGAAACGAGCCATCCACAAGTCATCACCAATGGAAATACCTAGACAGGGACCCACCTGAAATTCCCATTGAGCTGGCATTACCTCAGCATTGGTGCCGGATACCTTGATGCCAGCATAAAGACAAGCGCGATAATGCGCATCAACGATATCGCGAGCATATACCTACAGATAAAAATATATACATATATATTACTATATAGTAGGATATATATATTTAGATAGAAATTTACCTTATTGGCACCAACACCGCAATAGTAGGGACCCTGTGGACCAGGGAAACCATTCTTGGGCCAACCCAATGGATGACCATCAAAGTCAAGGAATGTATATTCCTGCTCAATACCAAACCAGGGCTGCTCATCGATACACTTGTTGACTACTTCCAAACAGGATTTACGCTTATTTGTAGTGCTTGGAGTTCCATCAAACTTGTAGGTATCGCACATAACCAAAATATTATTGCCACGTCGGAAGGGATCCTTATAGATGGCAACTGGATACAGATAAGTATCAGAGTTCGAACCTTCTGCCTGATAGCAAGAGCTGCCATCATAATTCCAAATTGGTAATTCTGTAAAATACAAATAATAAATGTTCATGGGGTTATAAGTAAATTCAATATATGTAAGTCCTATATATGCCATAGAATTTGTAGCCTGTTTCTCTATGTTAGAGTTCTCCGATTGGGATCAACTTCTCATACAAAAAGTTAAATTTCAATTACTTTTTATAATAGCTATATGTTCGGATCGTTCCGGCTCAACTTTAAATTGTCTACAAGAAATGAGACTTTCTTATTGTAGTTCCCTTCCATTCCTCTTCTTCTTCGTCTCTCTCGCTCACTCTTGCTGTCTTGAGAGACCGGACATAACTAGTGTGATCTATAATCTATAGTGTTATATATAATTTGCGGTCAAATATGTTGGCCTCGACTGTCAGTTAGTTGGCAATTTACACCAGAAATGCGATACTCTCTCATTAATTAGTAGTAATTGGTTTCCGTTTTCATGCCAAACGGCTAAGCAATAAGTGCAATTTCCTGTCTCTTCAAAAACATTTTTGAGTAGAACTCACTACGAGTTATACATATAATAATATACAGATATAATAATAACTATATAAATAATATATATAAATAAAAATATGTATAAAAATTGAATAGATAATATGAATATAGAATAATGAATATTTAATAGACGTAAATCACATAAAATTAGTTATTGCGCATTATATATGACAACAACAACAATAAAAGGAACAACAGCAATTAATAGACCCCACCTCGAGTGTATGTAGTACATCATTATCATCACACACAAATACACACACACACGCACACACAAGCACACATAGAGATACACAGACAACCTGCTAAACAACTTGCGATGCATTTTAATCATTGAGACTTCAGTAACTGCCTGCAGTCAGTTTCATGCCAGCAATAGATCAGCGAAAAAATACAAATTTCACTTTTGTGAAACAAAAATAAAGACAAAATGCTAGAGTGTGTATGAGAGAGAGAGAGAGAGAGAGAGGGAGCTGTACTTGCCCCTGTCTAGGGGTAGACAGTGAGCAGGGTGCGTCACTAAGTGTCTGTTATGCATTTTTACCTTGAGCTTGCGTTTTCATTTACAATCTCGTGCCTTGCAAAAAACAAAACAAAAAAAAAAAAAAAAAAAACAGCACAAACTGCACGCAAAGTCACAGTGTAGAGACACAGAGACGCCAGCCAGAGAAAGAAAGAGAAATACAGAGAGAGAGAGGGATGCGACACGCGTTCAAAGCATGAGCATAAGCTCTAAACAGACCATAGAATGGCTGACCGGCTGGTCGTCTAACTGGCCATGCATATGTAATGCCAAGATAAACAGCTGTCACAAATGTTTCATGCGTGTCCATTGTCAAGGATATCAAATTACAATGACAACAATTTGAGCAATTGAATCGAATATGTGAATCGATTAATTTAAATTTGTGCTTTCATAAAAAAAAAAAACAGCAAGTTATTTTTTGTCCCATAATTGCACTTAAGGCCAATTTGCATTTGCAATTGATTCCCTTATTATTATTGTTACTGTTGTTGTTGTTGTTGTTGTTATTAATAATTTAAATGAAATTTCAGAAAATTGCTAAGCATTCAATTTGTGTAATTGATTCATATTTGCCTTGGAAATTTGCCTTTAAAAAAAAAAAAAATCGCATAAAAAACCAATTGAAAAGAAAAAATGTAAATAAATTATTTAGTAGCCTTAACTAACTAACTAACTAACTAAAGTAACTAACTAAATATTTAGATGAATAGTTCATCAAGTACAGGCTGCAATTTTCCCAAGCTAATCATAAACAGAGAAAGGCAGATAGAGCAAGAGAGAGATAGAGAGAGAGTGAGAGAGTATAAGGCACGCGTCGGCTGCGTGTGATAAGCAGAAATAGCGAAAAAAAAAAAAAAAAAAACAAAAAAAGAAAATATTACGCATACGCCATGACGCTCAGCTGCTTTGTCGTGCATTGTACGAATTTTGTTTGCAACGTGTGGAAATGTTTCACACCTCAGACAAGTATACATATATGTATATAAATATATATGTATGGATAGAGTATATGCATGTTTATGCATATCTGTGCATGTTTATGCATGCTACTATATACATACATATATGTATATGTATATATGTATACTCTCACTGTTTTTACAGCTAAATGAACTAAAGCGCTGTGAAGATCTGTTCTTGTCAGCTGTATATACGGTATATACTATATATAAATATATATATATATATATCTACATCTGAATTATCAACGATTGCTGTTGCTGCTTAATTACTAATTGTGCGCATTAAGTCACTTTCATGGCAACAATATTCAAATCAAATGCAATCATTTCATTAAATCCAAGAAACTATGAAATTAAATTGCATTGTCAACACACAGAGAGAGAGAGAGAGAGAGAGAGAGAGAGAGAGAGAGAGAGAAAGACACAACATTTTTAAGACGCATAAAAGGAAATATAAAGATGTTTAAAAATATTACGCATACGCCGCATAATCTCAACAATTTTATTGAATCGTATTTCTGTGGTTTTTTATTTTTTATTTTTTTTTTTTTATTTTGTTGTTTTATTAGCGCTGCACACGTGCCACTGCGCTCACTTATGAGCAGAGACATATATAGCTATAAATATTTTTTATTTTTTTTTATGTTGTGTGTGCGAATAGTTTGTGCGAGAGTGTTAAAACAAACTCATCAAAATGTAATCAATTATCTGAGCACAAAAATGCTTTGAAGTCGCACGCTTTTATAAGCCATCAAATCACATTATCAGCTCTCTCTACCTCTCTCTTTCTCTCTCTCTGTATGTGTGTGTGCTAAGAGTAAAGCTGTAGACTGTTAACTGTAGACTAATCATAAAGCAAGAGTGTCATAAAACCAGAACTAACACTTGTGTCAAGGCAGATTATTATATAGATATATATATATATATAATGTATATATCAGGAATTGAAACAGTGTATATCAATCTCTCACTCGCACTCTCTCACACCTATGACTCTCTCTTTAGGACACTAGTTTGACCCAGTCTAGTCTGTTGTCTGTTGTCTGTTGTCTGTAGTCTATAGTCTCTTCCTCTCTGCTGCACTGTCTAACGCTGCCACAGTCGTTGTCTCAGTCTTAATCTCATTCATTAAATTAATCACAGTCTCTGTTGCATTTCTAATGAGCTACGGCAACAATGTTCTTGTTGTTGTTGTTATTTGGCTAACAAAACAACGTTTGCTTCGTTGCTATGGATGTAAAATGCAACTGATATATAAATCAGACATGACAGCCTGACGGCATAGACGGTACAAGTTCGCCGTCCAACTAAAACTATGTTTTAGTTTCTAGATTAGATTAGATCCAACGGGATCGAGGCCAGAGTCAGGGCTAAGGTCAATTTTATAAGCATACAACATGCGTGAGCGTTTAGGAACTGAAGAAACTGAAATTCACATACGCATATGTATCTTCCGGAATATATATTTTAGCTTACCTTCAGGACTTGATGGTATAAAATCGAGTGTACGATCCTTGCAACGCAAATCTTCGCCAGTGCCATCGATCCAAACATACGTTGCCTGTACAATATTATCCTCTAGCGGCAGAGCCAGATAACGATCCAAAATCGTCTTATTGATGCGCGCATTGGGCGAGTCTTCCAAAATTCTGCCAGACATACTATGATTAGAATGATGTGCGATTTGTGCGAATGCAGATGAAATTGAGAATGAAAAATGAGAAATGGGAAAAGGAAAATGGAAAAAAGGAAATGCAAAATGCAAATACGAAACAAAAATTAAGCAAAAAAAAAAAAAAAAAATTAGTTGAAGCTTTTGATCGCACTAAAAAAAAAAACTATTTCTTTTTTTTACTATCTTCTTCTTCTTGCTGCGCACCTGTTTTTTTTTCTGTCGGTTTTTTTTTGCAACTAAAAAAAAAAATTTTCGAAAATTCTTTGTTTTATTTTTTGGAAGTTTGAATTTAATGTTATGTTTTTTTTTCTTTAATTTTAGTTGTTGTTATTATTGGTGTTGGTTTAGTTTTGCTGTGAGGATATAAGGCGCGCGCTGAACCGTTACTGGAACACGACTAAGCTAAAATTCAGTATTCTCCGTCAATTTATAACGACAACAACTAAACCTCAAACAGCAGCAACAGCAACAGAAACAGCAACAATTTGTTATTACTGCTACTACTTACAACAAACTAAGCGGACAGCCGGCGGACGGCAATAATAACAACAACAATAAAAACAATAAGAACAACAATTGAATAAAACAATGCCAAAAGGCAGTTGATGCCGACAACGACTGCGACGGCAACGGCAACGGCGACGCTAACTGTGACTGCGACAGCAAAAAGTCAACGACAACTGCCTACCGTCTGTCGTTTGTCGTCTGCCGTCAACCGCTTACCGCCTACCCGCCTACTGTACACCTCCCACCGCTTCCGCTTCTGGTTCTGCTGTCGCTAACGCAACGCTGGCGCATGCGCTTTATAACATTATAATTCTTATTGTTGTTGTTGTTGTTGTTGCTCTTCTTCTTCTGCTGCTGCTGCTGCTGTTGCTGTTGCTGCTGGCAGCTGCTGCATATGATCGACAATAGCAAAAGTCCCGTTTGCGTGCCTAGAGATGCGCGCATCTGTATCGATATTTATCTACGTTAAAGTTGTAAGTGTGTAATGTTATGTTGATCTATAGACACTTGCTGTATGTACATATATATATTAATATATCTGGCCTGCAATTGGTTTTTAATCATTGCTAGATATAATATATATATATATAATACATTATCATCAAGCTCACGCACACATCTCTAATCTCGTTTGCTTGCATAGATTACAGCACAGCGTTAGTTTTTGTACTTTTTTTTTTTTGTTTTTGTTTTTTGCGATACTCAACATCATTATAAAAGGTATATGCACTACATAAGTGTGTGTATGTATGTATGTATGTGTGTGTGTGTGTTAGTCTGTATGCATCTGTTTTAGCATCTCTAGTTTCAATTTGCATTACAGTGACACCCCACATTTACTTCCACTTCATGTAAAACACATACACATACATCACATATACTATATACTATAAATAATTGCTAATTAAGTAGTTTAACTAGTATTTCATAGCTATTTATATTATATTTAGCATATTAATTAATATCACTTCTATTTAAATATATATAAAAAAATTTGCAAAAATGTACAAAAAAAAATTAAAGCAACATTTACTGAATATCGAATAACAATGGAGAGTATCACTTTGTCGACCCTTAATTAAACCCTTTTTATACCCTGCACCCTAAGTACATAAAGATTATTAAGACTTGCTAATAATTGAAATTCTATGTCATAGGCAAAAAAGACGTGAATGACTTTATAAAATATGTATGTATATATCTTGATCAGGATCAGTCGACAATTTTATTGGGTGTTCGGGTGTCCTTAAAATCATCTCGATCATAGAGACTATAAAAACAATTGTCTTCAAGTAGAAATAAATATTGTCTTAGGATTCAAGATTTTCGCCAAATCCATAGATTTTTACGAAATCCAAAGATTTATGTATGCGCTTCAAGCACAATTTTAAAAGGTAAATATCTATTTTTAGAACAACAGGAATAAGGAATATTTCGGAAGTTCTATGATAATTTGATAAAGATCGAATAAATTACAAGCTGCAGTGCCTAATGAGTATCTGAAAGTCGAGAAAACTCGAATGTAGATTTTGTATTTGTTTTTATCGCTTTTTTTTTTTTTTTGCTAAATGAAGTAAATAAATATCGTTAAAATTTAAGAACGTTTAGAGCAAATCAGGCTTCAAGTTAATGACTTTGGAATACTCTGCAAAACTATATCTAAATAATATGCAGGTTTTTTTTTATTTTTATTTTGCATATTTTCATTTCGATTTGCTGATAATGATTTTTAATAGATTCACGTCTGTAAAACCTTCAGATTCTAATGATATGAATGTGAATATTTGATGTAAATGATTTGGGATTTTTTTTCTATCTTTTTTTTTTTTTTTTTTTAGTGAACTTAGGTTCCGTTGTTAACTTACGATGAATGCATATTGCATATAGTTTTTATTTAATTGTTGTTGTAGTATTTATACAAAAGGCTCTAAGTTTCTTATGTCACGCTTTAGAAATAGCCGAAACACGCGTCGTTAAACGAAAGTTAAAGTTGCAAAATGATTGATCAACTACACGTACAAAAATATATACCATATATAGCCAGCAGATATAGTTAAATGAAATATTATTTAACGGATACTTTAGTAAAAAAAAAAAAATAAAAATAAAAGTAAAACAACAAAAACAATAAGAAAATGTAAAACTTAAAACGTTTAGCCGTCTAGACCGAGAGAACTTCGTAACGTACTCAAAGACCGATTGTCGTCTGTGCACGAGATCGAAAGACTGTGGCGATTTTATTGACGGGGCTGCGCGATTGATCAGCTTATATACGAGTTAAGTTGCTCGACTTTGAGCATATAGAGCCAAACAGATGTCTATGGAGTAAGTATGTATGTATGTGGAGGTGTGATGTGAGGTTCTTGATTATTTTTTATGGCATCCCGAACAAACACACAAAAATTATATATAAAAATACAAAATAAAAAAAAAATAAAGCACATACAAAGACGTACTACTATGTGCTAATTACCCTTTCAAGATTCTCACACTTCGTGTGTGCTGATTGCATACCTGTCTAGTGCAGACATACAGACAGACAAATATAGATATAGATATGAATATAATACAATATACAATATAATATATATATATATATATATATACAAATATAAATATATTTATATAGATTTATTTTTGATATACAAATCAGTCAGTTGAAAGAATTTTGATGAACTTCAATATTATAAAGTTCTTTGAATCAAGGCTTACATTTAAATCATAGTACAGAAACTGATTTGCATTCTTTTATATAGTAGAGAATCAAATTCAAACCTTTACTTACTTTTTGAAATAGTTAGGATAACCATAAACCTTATGAAGTTCCTTAATCAGAATTTTTATTTACTAAATAATCTAAGATATAATTAAATACATATCATTCCTTTACACTTTGAAAGAATTGAAACATTCTAAAGTTCTTTAGAGATCATTTAGATTTATATATGTATTATAGATAATAATATAAAATCAAATCAAATTCAATATTAAAATTTCCTGCATTAAACTTCATTTATGCTAAATTTTAAGCAATGTGAATATCCTTAGTCCAGGGTTTTCATTAGCTATATGGTATAGTATTTCATATATTAGGAAAGTTATGTTATAAAATATATTAAATATATTAAAAGTAAGATAAAAGTTTCCTGCTTCTCCTTGATTTTCAAGTGTGTAAATTAAAGAGATTGGAAGGCTGATATAATATAAAAAAACAACATATATTTGGGATTACAGCTATATTATATTCGAATTTTAAACATTTTGATAAATATTTCCTACTTTTCCTCAAAATAGAAAGTTTCCTATATACAACAAAAAAAACAGAAAATAAATTTCGACATTTATATTAAGTTGAGAAATTGCGTAGTTTATCTTAAAGTCATTAAAATAAAAATCGCTGCTTATCTCAACTAGTCTCTGATTCACTTTGTTCTGATAAATAATACATATACAATATATATATATATATATATGTATATATGTATGTATAGGGAAAATGTAACAAATTTCGATAATTTCTGTCAACAAATATCAATAAATCTATTAGTATTGTGCTATAATTCACAACTGGTTAAAGCAAATAATGTCTGAGAATTTAAGTTAAGTAAATAATTATTCACATTTGCATTCAACTGAATCATTTGAACTTTTGACAGCTGTTGTTGCAAGTTGTTGACTCGCTTGTCTGTTGCATTTCGCGAATTTCATGCAATTTGTTTTCTCTTAGACAAGGAGAAGTTCATTGTGATTATAAAGGCTTTTGTTTAAGGTTAACACACACACACACACACAGACACATGCATGCACACAAAATGTTGTTTTATTTTTATTATATGTATGCGTATGATAGAGATGGATATAGTGAGAGATTCAGGCAGTATGAGAGGGGGGAAGGGGAGGGGGGGGGGTATATCGTACACGCGCGCCTTGTATGACAAAATTAAACTGGAAGTACAAACATCAAATATAACAAACCGATCTAAAAATAAACGCAAATAAACGTCAGCTAGACGGCCGTATAAATGTTCAAAATAAAAATAAAAATACTTAATTTTATTTCAAGACTTAATGAACAATTAACATATAAACATTTGCACAAACAGCACTATACACTGTAAGAAATACGTGTGAGTAATTCTAAAACTAACAATAAGTTTATATATACATACATATATATATTTATATATTAATATAATAATATTTTACATTTATTTACACTGCGAAAAAAGAAGAATTTATGAAAATAAAATAAAGAAAAAAAAACTAAGCAAGGCTTTAATTGATCTGAATTGACTTAGGATTCGAAACCGAAAGTTACAGATTCTCGCTCCTACATCCTAAAAACTAAGCAACTGTCTCACTTGACAATAAAATTTTAGATGAAATTCACATTCATATTTAATTTGCTGTATTTTTTTTTCGCTCAGTGCATTTGGCGACATACTATATATGATAGACAAACAGAACGTAAATTTCTTGATTGTGTTTTTTATTTATCTTTTTTTTTTTTTATTTATTTACTATTTCTCTATTTTTTGCCTATTGATCGATCATTGCGACGAGGCGCAGTGAAGTGACCGTCAGCTGTTTCATGCTGCCTGTGTCTTCCTCGTTCCTCCTATACGCCTGCAATGCCCCCGACAAACTCTCACGTTCCAGTTTTTGCTTTCACGTGAATCGCGCATGCGTCTGTATAGCGACAATATCGGTATGGACGGTATGGCATCGGCATCGGCATCGGCATCGGCATCTATCGTCCGTCTGGCATTTTTACGATTTTACGAGGTGTTTTTTGGGCCATAAGAGTTGAATATCAAATTGAAATTGAAATAACCAAAAACTGAAATTGAACTTCAATTAAAGTCAAGTGAGTTCTTGAAAGGGGATGCCATAAAAACCTGTTGGCAAACTTTGTACGTATGCTATCACAGTTTTGCTTATGCGCCGTCACACGCTTTAAATTACGAAATTAACAGCAAAAAAAAAAGTAAAAGAAAAAAGAAAAAAAAAAGGTTATCAGTAAAATGCGAACGATTATACGATGGTAAGACGCGTGTGTTGGCCAATTTATGTGTGATAAGCCAAAGGCTAATGGCAAAGAGTACGTTGGCCGCACACTTATCTAAAATATATAGGCGAAAATGCATACTCTTTCTTATATTCATAATCGTAGTCATATTCATTATTGTATGCATACTCATATTCATATTAATATTCATTTCTTTATTTATATTCATAATCATATTGACAGTCATATTCATAATCATATTCATTCTTGTATTTATACTCATATTCATATTCATACTTACTCACTTACTCATATTCATATTTTTATTCATATTCATACTTATATTCATAATCATATTGACAATTATATTCATAGTCATATTCATACTTACATTCCTTTTCATATTTATATTCAATGCTATACTCACATTCATACTCATATTCATTTTCGTATTTATACTCATACTCATACACATAGTTATCCATATTCATATTTTTAGTCATATTCATATTGACAATCATATTTCAAATCATATTCATACTCAAATATTCGTTCTCGTATTTATAGTCATATTCATATTCATACTTACTCACTTATTCATATTCATATTTCTATTCATATTCATACTTATATTCATAATCATATTGGCAATTATATTCATACTCTTATTATGACTCATATTCATACTCTTATTCATACTCATATTTATTCTCATATTCATACTCATATTTACACACATATTCATACTAAAATTCATATTAAAATTTATACTCATATTCATATTTATATTCATAGTCGTATTCGTATTCGTATTCGTAATCGTAGTCATATTCGTTGTCGTATTCATATGTAGGTGAAGGCAGCTGCTGCATGGTCCCACGCGGCGTATGAGTAATTGAGGCAGGCCAATTTGAAGAGCCTGGCGCAGACGTTTTATGGTTTTGTTGGGGTCTATTTTATTTCATTTCATTTTTTTTTTAAGTTTTTGGTTTTTTCTTATTTTTTTATTTTTTTTTTTTTTTTTGTGGTTGGGTACTGTTTGTATATGATTTATGAGTGGCATGGTATCGTATAGTATAGCATAGTATTGTATTGTATTATAAAGCGTGCACAGTACTGGCAATTAAAACTGTTGAGCATTTTCGCAAATTAACAGTTAAAATGTTCTAATTATTTATATGCGCCTCAATTGATATTCATCAAATGGCAATTCATGGCAATGGGATCAGACGACAAGTGCTTGTGCGTATTTATTATAATCCATTATATAATAAGTAAAAAAAAAAAAATAAAATAAAAATTAAAAAATTAAAAAAGAAAAAAAAGCACAGTTCATGCTTTATATATTTTATATACACAATATATAGCAGAAAATTTCTATAGTATAAATCGTAATATTATGACCCTGAACTTTAATGGATTTTTAACAGAAATTTGTTCGCTTTGTTTCGTTTTTGGCTTTTGGTTTTTTTTGTGCTTATCATAAAGTAAATAAGTAGACAGAGATGTAATAAACAGTTATAGCATTATATGGTATAGTTCGTTAATAATACTTATAGTTGAATGTTGAATAAAAATAATATAAATGCGACACATTTTTATTTGCTCCCTCAAAAGCAAATTGCGCTTGCTTTTCCATGAAACTACTAAAATAAAAAAAAAAAAAAAACTCTTCTATTAAACAATTTATGCTTTAAACTGTTGAAATTGCTTAACTTCTTTATGGATATAGATATAGATATAGTATGATGTGCTGTACGGTACTATTAGCTTTGAGCTATGGACTGTTGGCTGTTAGGGTTCTTCACACAATATAATAATACTTATCTAATAGTCATGTACATTGTGCCCCCATATTAAATTTTTCATCAAATTGACTCAAAAAATAAATAAAATAAAAATAAAAACAAAAAAAACTCTGTAAACTCATTCAAGGGCGAACACTGACAACAAGTACATAATATTGTATATATTGTATATAGTAAGGCTTGATCTCATGTTTATGCCCTCCTTCAAGCACCCAAATTCATGCTTCTTCTTCTTCTATGCATATTCGAAAAAAACAAAGCGCAGTGTCATCATCATCATCCGACATTATCAATTGACTCTGCAGCATTTCTCAATTTGTTGTAATTTGATTGCGTGTGACTAAAGAGTGAGAAAGGAAGAGCGAGATAGGGATAGAGACAGAGAGAGAGAGAGAGTGAGCACTAAAGAGAGGCTGGTGCGCTGGGCTTAGTAACTAGTACTACTATATAGTAGTTTCAGTGGCAGTGCCAGTGCCAGCCCCCAAAACAATCAGCTGCTGCGATTTAGTAATATTCCAAATTTTTTTCGTTGAGGGGTTAAAAATTCGTTCAATTAGCGTTGATTCAATTTGCAAAATACTCACACACAATAAAATAGCCCAATTTTGCAATTTATATAATAATTTTTACTTGCAATACAAACAATACATCTACGGTACATATATACATACATATATCTCTACATTATAATCCAAATAAATAATACTCCGATTATACCATACATAGTTTATACCTTCCCATGGCAACTAACAAAACAATTGATCATCACATAGCATACGATAAACCTCCTACTGACATTAGGTATACATATATAACCGATCGGATCGAATTACTATATCTTTTAGCTGCCAGAGGAACTATCGTTCGTATTACATCTGCGGCAAATGCGAATATAATTGTGCTTGTAATTTATCTTAGACTCTGAAAAGCCTGGCGCCATTCTATGACGGCTCAAATAAATTGTATATCTGAGACTGATATATACATACATATATGAATATATATATATATATATATGTATGTACAGATTATAATCAATGTCTAGCGAAAAACTCTGGCGCTTGATCTCATGATTGTTATTAACTTTAATTTGTTATTAATCAATAAAATTTTAAATCAACAATATACAAAGCAGCATGAAGTTAACATTGTATCTATATATACATATGTATATCTCCTAATATATATGTATATGTACATGCATAATCTGTATATATCTATCTATATATATGTATATATAACAATCAACCTAGATATTTTTCAACTTTTATTAATTGCTAAAATTGTGAGAAAATCACAGCTTGAGCATTGAAAACTTTTCAAATTATTTTATATGGGATAAACAAGTCAATTAACTGCAGCGCTAAAGGACTATAAAAGGACACGATAGCAGCAATGAGTAAATCAGTAATAAAGTACATTTTAAATACAATAACAATGAAATACATCTTAAGATTTGATTATTTACGCAAAAATCAACCAATATCATTATATTTCTATGCTGTACCCAAACTATGTCTCAATCTTATGGGATATTGGCCAGGACCACGCGGTACCTTGGATTATCGTGCTATAGTAAATTTCATTATATTGGCCATTGGTGTTGCAACGGAATTACATGCTGGCATGCGATTTGTTTATAAAAATCAAATTACATTGGCGCTGGAGACATTCTGTCCGGCGGGCACATCAGCTGTTACCTTGCTGAAGATGTTCTTGATGTTCCGCTATCGACATGATTTATTCCAAGTATTGACCCAACAACGGGATTTACTCTTTCAACGTTACGACGACAAATATGCTAGCTATAAGCAGAGCATATTATATAAGGATTCTCTAATGGCAGTTCGTTTTAATTTTTGGCCATTATCAGCGGGTTTTTTCACTTGCACCACATACAATTTGAAGCCATTGATTTTGGTGGGTATTCTCTATTTACAAGGACGTTCCGATGATATTGAATGGAGAATGCCATTTAATATGACGTGAGTAAAATTTGGAGTTATAAACGCTCAACTGGTACATAGAGCGGAAGCACTTGAAAGCTTGTAAGAAAAGTCATAGATGCCTATAGAATACCCGGGCAGATAAGGTATAGAAGGGGGAAACATTTAAGAACTTTTAAGAAAAGTATTTAGACAAATAGAGAAAAATGCAACATAGCAATGTCCGACTATAAAATACCCGGTAAATACACAATACACAAGAGTATATTTACAGAGAGGAAACACATAAGAAGTAATCTTATAGTCAGGTGATCTAGCCTATTGGATACCCAGCACCCAGCCAAAGATATTCAAACGGCAACATAAATAAAGGGATTTATTCTCCATTTTTTATTTTTATTTTCACATTTGTAGCATGCCCAACATTTTACTTCGTTCACCATATTTCCCTCTTACATATCTATTCATTGCGTATACGGGTTATGTGACGATCTTTATGTTTGGCGGCTGTGATGCATTTTATTTTGAGTTTTGTGTGCATATCGGAACACTCTTCAAATCATTACAATTAGATGTGCGCGGAATTTTTCCATCATTTGCAGGTAAGATATGATCCTGTCTCTCTTTCTCTCTCTCTCTCTCGCTCGCTCGTAGACTTACAAATTGTAATTGAAAATTTCTTAATGTGTGTGTAGAAAATCAACAAATAGTCGGAAGACAAAGCAAAGTCTTTGAAGAATCTTTTGTGAAGTTAATTAAGCGACAAAACGTGATAATTGAAATGACGCAATTCTTTAAAGAACGTTACTGGATCATAACATTGGCACATTTTGTATCAGCGAGTATGGTAATCGGTTTTAGCATTTTTAATCTGATGACTGTTGGTGGCAATGGTCTTGGCACACTTCTATATGTTGGCTATACGGTTGCAGCACTCAGTCAATTGTTTATCTACTGTTATGGCGGAACTTTAGTCACAGAAAGTGTAAGTTGAACTTGTACTATAATATGAGATTATACATATAACAAAAAAAGTGTTGCTCTACTTCTGTTACTGCTGCTGCCAACAGAGCGTAACACTGGCCAATGTCATCAGCAGCTGTCCATGGCATCTGTGCGCACCCAAGCATCGCCGTTATGTGCATCTCTTCATTTTGCGATCACAGCGTAGCCTTACAATGGCAGTGCCATTCTTTTCACCCTCCTTGGTTACCTTTGCAGCAGTTTGTATTTATTTTTCCCTTATATACATACATACATATATCTATCAGATGTGGATATAATATCGTTTTGCTTTTTTTCAGATACTGCAAACATCTGGCTCAATTATTGCACTGGCCAAATCTTTTCAATAATTTTTAATAGATATGTATATAGAATATGTACTAGTCAAAAATCGTACCACTTGTAGGACACATATCTTTTCTCCAAGCACCTAAAAATATGCAATTATAAATAACAATTGCATCTATTTCATAGTATACTTTCAGCACATAATTTCATTAATTTAAGCTGCTGATTTTCAATGTTCTAAGTTCTATTATATTTTCAAGCAACTATTATATATGACATGAACAACTGTTATACTTCAATTGAATATTAAGTCATCTATCACTATAAACAACAAACTGCTGTTATACAATGCAAAATGTTGTAATAAAGTTGATTATGATCAATATAAAACAAGAAAATTTAAAGTAGTGAGAGGTATTGCCTCCTATGGAGTCTGTATATAGTTCTGGCTTCCACTAGAGGTCTTGCCAATCGGTTGATGTGCGCCCGCAGTCTTTCGTTATACCTACTGGTATGACGATTAATTTGGAGTTCGACTGTCTCCAGGTTCATGTCTCGGTGGAGTGTCAGGCCGCTGACATACCAGTCACAACCTGTAATTTGTCTTAGCGCCTTGTTTTGCAGAACTTGCACTTTCTTGCGGTTAGTCGCGGAGGCCATACCCCAGACTTGTATGCCATACCTCCAGGTGGGTGCAATTACGGCGTTGTAAATCGCCCTTTTACATCTCAACGGAAGCCGACTAGAGCTGCATATTAGCCAGTTGAGTCGGAACAGTTTCATTCTGTACACCTTTACGATGTTGTCAATGTGTGGTTTGAATGTGAGACGCTTATCAAGGGTAATGCCCAGGTATTTGGCTTGGGTGTCCACACGCAGCTCTCTGTCATTCAGCCAGACTGTTGGCGGGTGTCTCTTTCGAAGCGTGTAGCATACATTTATACATTTCGTTTCATTTAGCATGATGTTCCATCTACAGGCCCATCTCTCCAGCAGTAGCAGGTATTCCTGCACCCCATTCGCCGCTTCAATTTCGCTCGATGATGAATAGAAAAAGCATACGATGCAAGAAGAGATTTGCCTGGTGTAATGCTTGTTGAATCTTCTGGGGCAGGGATATCGGCCGTATATAGAGAGTAAAGAATTGGACCTAGCACACTTCCTTGTGGGACGCCAGCTCTAACAATATGTGTGGGCGATGTTGCTGCTCTGACAGTAACAAAGTATAACCTACATATACTATATATACCTTTCGATTACTCAACTGTTATACTGTCAGAGAACTATTATATGATTTTGATACGCTTAATCGCAACTATATTATGACCAAAAATATAAGCAAAGCAAATGCTTTGAATATACTAAACTGTTATATGTGTAGTATAAATTAGTTTTTAATACATGGACTCTAATAGTGTTACTCAACTGTTATATTAGCAATTGTTTAACTGTCATGCAAATAGAATTTCTGTTAAACTGTTATACAATATACACATATTAAATAAAACGTTATACTGTTATACTAACTTTTATACAAGCGGTTATACAAAGTTATACGAACTGTTATACGAAACTGTTATACGAACTGTTATACTATTTTTAATTATCAAAAGGAAATGCGTTGGCACACATAAAAGGAAGAAAAAAAAATAATTTAAAAATATTATCTAACATTAAGAGTCACATTGAACTTTCTGCCAGTCGGCGACCCCAACTGTCAGACATGGTAAATGAATTATTGCAAACATGTGCAAAAATCTATCAAAATATCAAAATAGTCCCAAAAATACAATAAGTAGACAGAGTCGAAGAGTTCGGACTCAATATACATACATGTGTGTGTGTGAGTGTGTATGTGTGAGCTACAGTCAAATTTCGAGCGCAAGAGGCAGAGGCTCAAAATATGATGAATATGATTTATTATTGATAATTTTTTTTTTTATAAGTTTTGCTTAGAGCCCAGAGGTAAACACAGTGAAGCAACATTATAAAAAGCTAAATTAATAAAATTAAATTAAAAAAAAAAAAAAAATTAAATTAAAATTTGCATATAAATATAAATAATCACAAAAAGATAAAAATTAACAGCAAAAATAATTTGTATTGTTTTTCTATTGCAATATTCATTATAGCGTTTATCTACTGTACTTTCTGTTCATAATAGATTTATAGTATTGTAGAGCTAAGAATTTCCTTTAAAAGCAACCGCGACTCAGACGACGCGCTGCATCATCATGATCCATGATTGTGCTGTTTGTTTATTTGCACTCCATCCGAGTGTCTGTCTCTTCGTTCCACTGTCTCACTGTTTCACAGTCTGACAGTCTCACAGTCACACTGTCGCTGTGACCTTTAAGCTTGCCTCAACTCTCGTCGTTTATATCAGCGCATTATATTTATTACCATTTAATTAGCATGTCGAGTGGCTCCATTAATGTGATTGATGTTATGCTTCTGGTACTTCTCAGCGAAAAAATGAAAGGGCAAAAACAGCAACAAGAACAACAACAACAACAATAACAATATGAAAAGAAAAATGAAAATTCTCAATGCATATGATATATGATATACGAATGCATGACAATTGCAACTGTTATACGCGCAATGACAATGAATAAATAAAAAACAAATTCATATGCAAAATTTATATACGATTCTATTTATTGCCCTTCTATTCTATCTATTTTCAGAAATTCTATTATTGAAAAAAAAAAAATACAAAAAAAATTAAGAAGAAGAGCAACAACAACAACAACAAAAATATTATAGAACATTTCCATTGACTTTTACAACTTCCCAAATACGAGTGCTGGGAAATAGTTCTTAATAATTCTCATAAGCACTTTACATTATACACTACACTATACAACATAATTGAGCAATATTTTTTTTCATTCGAAAATTATTTTTAAATTTAAAAAGAAAATCGGAAAAAAAATGTTAAAAATATATAAAAAATTAAAAAAAAAAATTTTTTTTTTTTTTGATTTTGTAGCGTAGTGTAAGCGTTATAGAGCTTGCTTACTAAGTCGAATCGGCCTTTCAGTTAATTGATAAGATTTATTGACAGGCCACACTAGATCGTTACAAATTGACATGTGACCCCATAGAGCTGATGATGATGATGATGATGATGATGACGATGACGTTGGTCATAATGATGATATTACGGTGAAAATATATGTACATATATATGTATGTATATGTACATATATGTAACTGCGTCGTAATCAAACAAGCCCCTCAGCTAGCCCAAAATCAAAACAACAATAAAAATATGTATAATATATACTATTTGTGTATATAGAGAGAGATCGACTACTGGTGCCGATCAGCCCGCCCATTCGTGGGCAAAATCTTTATTGTATACAGATTTCACACTTGCGACATGTGCGGCTCCAAGGCGTCAAAATATGAATTGAAATCGGAATTCGAATCGGAATTCATGTCATATTTGACGAAAGACTGAGACATAGACTAAGACTGAGACTGAGACTGAGACAGCGAGTGAGACAGCGGCTTAGCCTGTGCCTGTCCCTGTGTCTAAGACAGAGACAGAGACAAAGAAAGAGACATCGACGTCATGTGTAGTATGTGAATGTTGCCGCGCCGACTGATAACTTTTTTCTAGGCAATCCCCCCCTTGATGGCACATTATTTCTGCGCTTGATGACGATGTACCTAGATTAGACGAGGCGTTAATGCGATTTTGGAGGTTTGCCCGTACGCTAAATCTGGAGCGATTGCCCTTGCCGGAGACATGCTCAAGGTGACGACGACAAATGACATATGCCAAAATTCTATCATACTTAGTACAACAACTTATTAGCTAAATTATATTTCTTTCTAAGAATAAAAACAAGAATAACAACAACAAAAAAAAATCGAATAGTTTTAGGTGCAAAGTATTCCATAATTAAGTTCCGGGTTTTTCTATCATTTGTAATGCCAAAAATATATTTCTAATAAAATAATTTAAGTTTGATAGAAATTAGTATTAGTTAAAATCACTTAAAAATATTTAAGAATTAGTATAAAAAATTAATAGGTTTAAAAAATAAATATTATTATCAATTTAAATGAAATGCATAAAAATATTTAGCAAAATAAAACAAAAGTATGAATTGAAAAATATTATTACATTCGAAATGCAATGCAAACAATTGCATATATAGCTATATATATCTCTATCTGTCTATATGTGTATATGTATATGTATATGTATATATACACACATATTATTGTTAGTCTCAATTCTCGTATTCTTCCTCTGACAATGTGATGCAATCAAGCGTCCCATGCACTTGCTCCAGTTATGCGCTCATATTGCTTATCGGTCAAGTGCAGGCTGTATAGTTATAGGCCTATGTATGGTATACATCCACATACACATACACATACACACATACACATTTACACATATTTATATAGTGCATAGATAAGCGCAACAACACGTGCGGATGTAGCTCAAAGTCTTGGATAAAACTCATGTAAATAAAAACGTTGATGTCTGGGCAATATATGTATGTATATGCTTATTCTATATAGATACTCTCACACATACACATACACACACGCACATACAATATGCATGTCTTATATCGAAACACTCGTAAGGGCCTGCATCGGACGCATTTCCTACATTTACAACGGTCGCCACGGCCTGGATCCTATATTGATAACTGATTAGGTGACTCGGCAGGGGCGACGAGTGTATCTGGAGCTCGGCATACTCTCGTCTATGGCTCACTGTGTATGTGTGTGTGTGTGTGTTTATGTGGGTTTTGTTGTTTTTCAAAACAACAAAAGTGCTATAAATCATATAGCATATAGGAAAATACACATACTATGTATTCTACATATAGATTTATACTATATAGTTAACGATTTGATTGTGAATTTTGCTGCTTCGTTCGACGATCTATAAAAATGTGCGGCTTGGCAAATAAACGACTCAATAGCATCTTGTAGAGCCAACTGTGCGCTACTTGAACTCATCCAAAAAAAAATTATATATATTTTTTTTTAATTTTTTTCCAATTTTTCCAACAAAATGAGAATCCTACAGGAGGTAAAAATATTAATCCCAAAATAGAAAAACAAATTTTGTTTTGCTTACCACCAAAATTTGTGTGTTCCTTTTTTTCTGTGTTGTGTAGAATCAAATCCATTTATTGGATCCTTCAGAACTGTTGCGTCCTGAGCCAACGTTTGCGGATAAGAATCCATCAAAATTCCGTGACTACAGTGTCGATACTGAGGATCCCTTGAAGGAACGTGTGCGTCGCACCTACCGTCAGATGCATTTAAATCAAACTGTTGACTTTGTTAATGGTACGTACAATTATCCTGTGACTATATAAACATAAATCTATATATTCATATATTTATGCATTTTGCAGGACGTCGTGCCCGTTGGTTGAAATTCAATACTATCAAGATGACAGTCCGAGAGGCACTGGAGAAACTTAACGATCTGGTTGATGAATCCGATCCTGATTTGGATTTACCCAATATTATACATGCTTTCCAGGCAGCTGAACGTGCACGCACCGAATTCCCTGAACACGATTGGCTCCATTTGACCGCATTGATCCATGATCTGGGCAAGATTATGGCTTTCTATGATGAGCCCCAATGGGCTGTGGTTGGTGATACCTTTGCCGTCGGCTGCCGCTGGGGCGATAGCATTGTCTATCGCGATGAAAGTTTCATTGGCAATCCCGATGGTGATAATCCCAAATATAATACCGAATATGGCATGTATGCTCCAAATTGTGGTGTAGATAATCTGCTCATGTCCTGGGGACATGATGAATATATGTATTCGGTGCTTAAGCATAATAAAACCAAATTACCTGATGTTGCATGCAACATTATACGCTTCCATTCGTTCTATCCATGGCACAATGGCGGTGACTATAAGCACTTGGAAGCACCCAAAGATGAGGAGACTAAGAAATGGGTCCTAATTTTCAAGTAAATTAACTAGAACTTAACTCGATAACGATAACGATAACAATTGCAATAAATATGTTTTTTGTTTTTCATTGCAGCCGCTACGATCTATATACAAAGAGTGAAGTGGTGCCCGATATTGAGGCACTGTGGCCATACTATCAATCCTTGATTGACAAATATTTACCTGGTGTCTTGGAATTCTAAAGATATAAACAATATTCAATATTCTACTTAAACATACATATATACAAATCTATAAAGTATATAACTCTATTTTGCTATATTTGTACTAATATTATGTTAATAACATACTATATACTCTAAATCTAACACTAGCTGTTAATATATGTACACAACTCTATAAACTACAAATCTATAAAGAAAAAAAAAAAATATATATATATATATATATGTACATAATATATATCATACATATGTACTATGAAATATTTACCACAAAATGTATTTTATTTTATACACTTACAAAGGATATATGGTATACATTTTAACCAGAAGTTTGTAATATCCTAATATATATATCAACATCAACAACAACAGCCGATTTCAACAGCTGCATGTCTGTCTCTAAATCTGTCTGTACTAGGTTTTGAATATACTTGCTATTGGATCGGATCACTAAATTGAAATTAAATTTGTATGTATATAAAATAAACTACTCTTTGAAACGTGCAAGGGTATGACAACTTCGGTGAAGATAATTCATTATTCTTTTGCTTTTAGATTTAAAGAATTCTAATTATACAAACGCAGCTGATAATACGTATAGAATATATATTTGGTAAATATGTTTATATATAGAAACATATTCGACTATATACAATATACAGATACTCTAGAAATTTGTTTTCTTTAGTTTGCAAAATTAAAAAAAAAAATGATTTAAAACATTTTCTTATAGCTAATTTTTTATTGTTTATTGGCATTAAAAAAAAAAACGATTGGACGCTTTTAAACACTTTGCTCAACACATGAAATAAAATCTGGAAATGGAAAAATTTACACAATTTTGAACTTAACAGCTAAAACTCTTAAATTAGTTAATAGATGATTAAGGATTTATTGGGAGACAGATCCGGCACTGCTGCGTCGTCGCCTTTTATGACGCTTATGACTCTTTTTGCTTGGATGCCTCTGATGATTTCTGCGACGTGACGACACCGATTCCTTTTCATCACGATGATGTGAGCCACGATGGCGACGTGAACTTGTCTGGCTGTCGCTACGACTTCGACTACGACTGCGACTAGGACTGCGACTCCGGCTACGCGTGCGCGTTCGTGCATGTTGCCTATGCCGTGGACTACGTGATGCACTGCGACTCCGTGAACGTCGGCGTCGTCTATGTTTGGATATTATTTGATTATTACTGCTGCTGCCTTTACGTTTATGCCGTTGGCGTTGCTGCGTGCTACGACTTCGACTGCGACTACGACTGCGACGTCCACTTGCCGTACTGCTAGATGAGGTCACTGTAGCATCTTGTGCATTTGAATAGCTACTGCTGCTGCGGCTATGACTATGACTCCGACTCAAACGTGCAGTTCCTTTGCGATGTCTTGTCGATGTTACAGCAACAGTTGCCATTGTTACTAATTGTACATCATCATCATCGGAAAGTAAAACAGAAGCACCTGTTGTTGCAGTTGAAGTGGCTGCGTCTGCTGCTGCTGCCGATGATGATAATGATACTGGTGGTTTGCTCGTGAACGTATTGGTGCTATCATCGTTAAGTAAATTATATTTCTCAAGATCTGCATTATCATCATCATCATCATCGAGAGCTTTAAGCGGTGCTGCTGCAGCTGCTGGTATCTGCACACCGACGCCATGAGTTACACCAAGAATAGCATCGATATTAAGATTCTGCACCTCTTCATCATCATCGTCATCAGGCCCAAAATATGTAATGGGTATGGAACGTACTGAATCATCAGAATCATCATTGCTATTGGCTCCTTCTGCAGCATTTTCTGAATCCGTTTTTGCATCTGATGCTGCATTCGCTGTCATCGTCTTTTTGGCTGATGCAGCAAGTGCACCAAGACCGTCGCCTGTTGCAGATAAAATAATTACAATAAAAAAAAATATAATTAAAATTCAATAAAAATGTTGTGATAATCATTACCTTTAATTTGATTAAGAAATGCCATTGCTTTGCGTTTACGTTCCAGCTGCAATTGTTTCTCACGGGATACCATTCCGTTGAGTTTGTCGCGTGCAATTAACGCTAGTTTATCCTTGACACGTTCCTCAGCTGAAATTATGCAAAAAACAGAATAAATTTTCAAGTCTTTCACTTTGTAGAGTATACAAACCTTGCCGTGTTGGATTACTGCTGCTGGTTTGTGTTGTCATCGCAGTAGTTGACGATTTTTGTATTCCACTTCTTGCCAACAATTGTGTTTCGACTTGTTTAATGGCACGTTGCACGCTATCTGGCATACCCGCACGTATGTGCTCAGCGGATTTAACCTTTATATCGTCATCTTCATCGCTTGCCTCTTGTGATAGCGCCACTTGAAGTGTTGCATTCTCTTCGCGTGCTTTTATTGAGAAACAAACGGGTGCTAAAAATAATAAAAAAAAAAAATATATATATATATATATATATATATATATATATATAAATCAATTTGTATATTTTTTGTTACTTCTCTAAACTTACATTTATCGGAAGAATTTGAACCAGTTGGAGATGTATTTGTATTTTTAGGAGTTGTTGTTGCTGCTGCTGCCGCTGTAGCTGCTGCTGACGCCCCAGCTCCACCAAAGTTCAAACCTTTTTTACTTATTAATGCAGCAGCAACAGCAGCTGCTTTACGTGTCTTCTCCTCCTTGGATGCAGCATCCACATCGCCAGTTATTTTATACATATAATAAGCATAAAATTTATGCTCAGGCAGCAAAAAATTGAAACGTTCAACACTTTTCGTACGCAACGTTTCCTCAAATTGTCGCCCATTTTTAATGACATATGTTGCCGTCTTGTCAATAATATGACGCAATGTCTCTTCGGGCATTGGGAAGTTTAATAGTGGCGGTGGTGCAAGTGCTGCAGCTGGTTTTAAATTTGACATTGCAGATTGTTGTCGTTGCTCTTGCTTTTGTTTTTGTTGTTTCTTTTCATTACTATCAACTGCCAGTTGATCATTATTATCATTGGCATTGTCATTATTATTACCATTTTCATTGTCATTATTATCATTATCATTATCATCATCATCATAATCATCGCTATCAGAACTATAATTTTGCGCTAATGCCAATGCACTAGTATTTTTTAATAATTCAACCTTTGGTGGTGCATCATTGGCATTTTCCTCTAGCTCATGGGCAAATGTGCTGCCATTATACTGCAGTAGAACGGGCGTAAAGTCACCATTGCCAGCAGCTGTGCCAGTGCCTGTAGTTGTCGCTGTCGCTGCACCTGATGCAGTAGCTACACTTCCTATTACACTGCTTTGACTCTGGCCATCAGATTTGCAGCTAAGCGTTGGTGATGCAGTGCCACCTGAATGCTGTGAGCCGCCTTCATCATCGATAACCGCTTGCAGTGGCACACCTTTTATTTTACTTATAAGCTGTGTATAAGCACAATTTGCCGATGGTTTATATTTAATTGTGGGCACTGTTATAATCTGTTGATTACGCTTTGGACTATCTGGCATGGTGCTATTACTATCTGTTCCACTCAATACATTTGTCTTATCCATAATATTTCCCACATCCAATGAGCATGGCGCATATTTGCCCTGTTTAATGGCTGACAATAAATGACGATAATATGGCTGTAATTGTCTGCCTTGTGATAGGAAATCAAATTGTGAATTATTTGCTTGTTTCGCTTTTATAAGAATTTCCATTTGTGCACCATGTGTTGCAATAAATCGTGCTGTCTTTTCAATAATTGCATGCTGTTTCATTGTCTCTGGCTAAAAAATAGTAAAAATAGAAATTTATTTAGGTTAGAGAAGTAAATGTATAAAAGTTTATATTAATTTGAATGCTTACCAATTGCATGTCAGGAGGTGGTGCCACCAATAAGCTTGGCGGCATTGTATATGGTAATTCAGATTCTTCAAATGATGCTGCTGTTGATTCTGTTGATGTGGCATCATTATCAGCATCAAATGTTGATGCTGCTGCTGCTGTTGCTGTTGTTGTACTGTTGCTGTTGTTGGAAGTGCTCGATTGTCCATCATAATGAAAGTCAACTTGACTATAATTTCCACCCGATGTCTCCTGTTGCAAACGCTTCAAATCCTCCTCTGCTCACATACATGATGCGTTTGTACGTTTGTGTTTGCGTGTGTGCGGATGTGGTTGTCGTTGTGGGTGTGGCATATGCATTTGTGTTTGTGATGTGACATTTGTGTAAGAGAGTGTGTATTGTGTAAGTGTTGGGCAAAAATAAGAAAATACAAGACAAACACACGACTTTAGTACAATCAAAACAAAAGACGCAAAAAGACACGCGTCAAACATAATGCGAAACAATTTACATTTCGCATTTTGCATTTTACATTTTGCAACTGTATTATGGCAATTCATAGAATAAGAAAAATAAGAACATGTTTTTTTAAAAAAAAAAAACTTTTTTAGTTTTTTTTGTTTTTTTTCTTTTGCTGTAGTCATTTTTTTTTTTGCTGTTGTTGTTGATTAAATTACACATTGTTTGTCTGTGTGTGTGTGTCGATAAATGATTCGATTCGCCTTGAATAAAATAAAATGTGGCACGCCAAATGCATCTGGAAGAAATTATTTAATTTGTTTAATTTCAAGTGAATTGTATTTACCTGAGCCGCCGGGCCCCCCACAAAATTACATTTGGAATAACAATCCGGAATTATACCACATCACAATTAGTTGACACTTACTTCTGCTGAAAGTTTGTTGTTCTTGTTGTTCATGTTGTTGATGTTGTTGTTGCTCTGGATCTTCTCGTTGTTGTTGTTGTTGTTGTTATTGTTGTCGTTGTTGTTGTTGATCGATTTAGATTTGACATTGATTTGATTTGTATAATACTCATGGCATTTCTATTTCTTGATTCATATCTTTCTGATTGATTGATTGTTGTGACTTGCTTTTGGACTTGATTTGATATTTGAATTAATTTTCTTGCTTTTGCTTGCTTGCATGATTTTTATTTTGTTTTTATTTGTTTTTTTTTTTTTCGATTTCATTTTCGTTTTCGATTTCAATTTCGATTTTCATTTGGCTTTTGTAACTTAGAATTTAAAGTAGTTGTACATACAAGTTTTAAATTTAGGTTGCAATTGCATCCGATAATGCACAGCAACATCACTTACCTTGCTGCATCCGTAGCTCTTCTTCATTATTATAGAGGAACAAGTAACGCTCCTCTTCACACAATTGTTCGGCACGTTGCTCATCGGCTGTTAAATATTCCAAACGATTTCCATAGCCACCAGGTGGTGCCTCATATGTTGATAGATCACACAATGCTCCACGTACGTCATATCTGTGTGTTGATTTTGATGTTTTGTGAGTTTGTATGTGTGTTTGTGTGTGTGTGTGCCAAAGATAAGAATCAGAGAAATATAAACAGGAAAAAAAATATTATTAGTTAAAAATAATTAATAATTGCATATTGAGGGAGAAAAATGTGATTTCTCTCACGAAACACACACAAATCAGAATCATAATCATAATAATCATAATTATAATCATAAAATGTAATTAAAATCAATTTGAGAATAATAATAAAATAAATCAAAGAAGAAAAAATATATATATGCAACTTCAAAGAAATTTTGGTTGAATTAAATATCTAAAATATTATAGATATTTATATTTATATATATAATATAATAATATTATATAATATATATATATATAATAGATATATATATATATATGTAAAGAGAGAGAGAGATAGACAGATATGATATATACATAATGTAAAGCATTAGATCTTAATCATTTATACATACCGCTCCGGTTGCTAAAAAAAAGTTTATTGTTTAACAATTATAGTATATCAAATATGAATGTAGTATATATAAAATATATATATAGATATATATATATGTATAGATATATATATATATATATATATATAGTTCTGTTGTTGTTGTTCTTGTTGTTGTATAATATATAATTATATTGAAGCACTGAAAAGAGCTATTATGTTACAATGGTACCCAAACATGCTGGCAATTTTACTCAAATAATTCAAATAATTGAAATAATTCATTGCCTCCCGTTCCCATTCCCCCACAATAACGAAATTGCTCGTTGATGAGTTTCTCAAATAAAAAACAGATGAATAGTAACGTATAAATACATGTGTACGTTTTTTATACCCTTGCAGAGAGTAATTAATTAATTTTGGGCAGATGTTTCTTGGCAGGTCCAGTAAAGTATATATATTCTTGATCAGCATCGAGAACAGGATCCAAATATGCATGTCCGTCCGTCTCTTTTACTGTTTCAATCCAAGCTAGTTTTAAAGCTATCTCAATGAGACTTTACACACATACTCTCTATACTCACAGGTTGTATATAAGTAGTAACCGGCCGGATCAGACCACTATAAGAAAAGTTATCTTCGAAGACTGCAAGGGTATGAAATCTTCGGCCCGCCGAAGATAACTTGGCTTTCTTGTTTTTGTGTGTTTTTTTTTATATATATATATAATACAAAAGTTGTTCTTGCGTTTGGATTTTTCAGTATTGCTGTTCGTTCGAGATTTTCAGGATGAGGAGAAGAAGAATTTCATGTTCTTTCTGATGATTTCAATAGTATAAATAACAGTTAACAGTAAACGAAAGTAACGGTTAACGGGGTAGCAAGGAAATAGGGTAAAACATGGAACATGGATAACAATTAAGGGATATATCACACCGGTTATATGGAAAAAAAAGATTCGGTTTCCTGTTCTGGTTGCAGTCACAATACACATGCACACATACATATACATATACAGGCTGGCTGGCTGACTGGTATATGTACATGTCTGTACATGTCTCTTTCTACGTGTTTCTACTAGAAAATGAAGATGGAGAAGAGTTTTTCGTTCTTTTGTTTTGTTTTGGAGCAGAGTTTTTCGTACATCATGTGTATTCAATCCAAGTAGAATTACCGTACAATATTACGTTACATATACATATACGAGTATGTAGTAGTAGTAGTAGTAGTTGTTGTTGTTGTTGGTATTCGGTATTATCGTAATCGTATAATAAGTAGAGTAATATAATTAAATGTATTGCCAATGCAGGCAGGCAACAATTATTAACCTGTCTATTTTGAGATTTACATCGCCCATCCATGGTATCAGCTGTTTCCCATGATCCATTTCTCGCGCCTTTTCATCATCACGAAATATTTTACATGCATAGCCAAAGACAAGTAATTCAACGGCTGGTTGCCGACCATCTGTACCACTGCCGGCAGCATATGTTGTTGCACCATTGACACTGGATGTTGCTGCTACTGCTGCCGTTGTTGTTGCGGCTGCGGCAGCTGCGGCTCCTGTTTTCCGTAGAATGCCATTGATACTGCCGCCAGCATATTCACGTGCCATGGCACTGCTTCCACCGGCACGCACATTATAAGGCATAATTCGTATAATGCTCTACACACATTCACATGTACAAACACTTTCTTTATTAATATTGCTGGCGAAACACTATTTTTCATATGCTGCAATCAGTTTGCATTTTTATTTGCCCACCAAAATGCGTTTTTCGCTTGTTAATGAGATGTTGTTTAAAATGTGACCAGTTTGAAAATACTACAAAAATATCAAATAGAAATTTTGCACAAATATCGATAAATATCGGTAAGATGGAATGATGTTATTATATTGCAACAAGCCATTATTTGACGCGCAAACATAATTTTGAAATTATATTCAAAAAGGAAATATAATATTTAAAATCATTTATTAATTTCTTAACAAAATTCATTCTAGCTAATCTTTTGCATTTGGAAATTTAAGCGTGCGTAGTTTTGAATAGATAATATCCCAGTCCACATAGGCTCCTACCAGATGACGCTTATTCTTCGCTGAATCCTCATATGCAGTACGTCCATGCAGCATGCGAAGATTATTGAATACAAAGACATCACCAGAACGTGTTTTAAATTCCACACTTTCTTCCTGCACAAGTTGTAGAAATTTATCATATGCTTCATACCAGTCGATCACCTGCTCCAGAGGTACCGTAAAACGACTGTCACGTTTCGTTGTATTCTGATTGATGCGTGCAAATTGCCCATCGACATCCAAGCAAATGATTGGTGCACGCCATATACTATGAAATGGTTTACCAGCATCTCCATCATATCCAATATCATACCAATTGACGGGTACAGACCGCAATATATCATAATATTTGGGATATTCTTGGCGCAGCTTGTTGGCGATATAGAAACCATCGGTCATAGTGTTGGCACCACCGGGTGAATCTGATTGTACCAGAGTATGCAATATATTGATACCCGCCTTGTACTCATAGTATGGCATATCCGTATGCATAGGCAATGGTGTCATGAGATATGCATAGTTGCCAGCATTGGGTTTGGATTTGACCTCGAATACATCACTGTAATACAATAAAGATTATAAAAAGAAGAAGAAGAGGGAGTAGTTATCAACATTACCCATAGGTAGTACGTTTAATATAACCAATCCTTTCAGCCAGCTGACGTGCCACTTGTATATCAGCGGGAGCATCACGCAACATTGCAAATCCTTGCACAGCCAATGCCTCTAGCCAGGCCAATAATGTAGCATCCTTTGCCATGACATCGTTGTAAACAAATTCATGCTGCACTTCAGCAAACTGTGATTTACCCCACAGTTGCATCGTTGGCTTGTACACCTTCGTTAGATAACGTTGTCGGGCTGCAAGGTTAAAATCACGTTGCTGTAACCAATCCAAATTATAGCTAGACTTGTGCGCATCCTGCCAATCGACTATCAGTTGCTGCTGCTGTTCATCAAAGCTACAATGCTTAATCTTGGCATGCAATGGACCACGCTCCCAATGACTTTTACGTGCACGGGTCGAGGCATGAAAACATTCAGAGCATTGGCAATTGTCACGTAACCAAATGCTTGGATATTTCAATTGTTTGCCATTATTTTGAGTTAACTCCACATAACGTTGATCCAACAGCCGTGCCACAGTGCTGCTAGCTCGTAGCTGGCCAATCGACAGCTGTCCAATCACGTGTCTGCAGCTCAGCATATTTTCAAATACTAAATATTATTATATGAGGAGACGCAGATGAACAGAGAAACAGCCGATGGCCAATGGCCAATGAATTATCCATCAATACAACATTATCATTATCATTATCAACTTGTTTTTTTGGCCTTCCAACTGATAAGCAGCCTGTTGTGATCCCCACATGTGTGGCCACTTGTTCTTATCGCAACTCGTCACGTTCCTCAATTCTCAATCCTCTCATCGCTGTTAAGCAAGAGAACAGCCGACTGCTGCTAGTTTCTATCTTCTATTCTTATCGTCTGCACAATAGCCTCGCATCGCTCGGGCCAACATTCGTTTTGGCTATTGATACGAAAGCGACGTTTGGCCAGACACAAATTGCACTCGAGTTGCAATTGAACTTTTTTATCGTCCATACAAACATTATTATCATCATCACCGACATCATCGATAGTTGCTTTAACACGTTTATTGCGCTTATCACGTCGCAAACGTCGATGACGTCGTTTTTTATTGCCACTACCAATCGTTTGTTCTTTTGTTTGTTGTTCCTCCTGCTGCGTCGACTGCAGCTCAACCGGTTTCTGCACCTCATCCGGCAGTTGCTTCTCATTCAACTTCTTTTCCTCATCCGGCTTCTGCTCCGCGCCCGTCATATGTGCGTCATCCGGCTCTTGCTCTTCGTACGGCTTCCGATTATATTCCGTCTTCTGCTCCTCGTGCGGATTCTGCTCCTTTGACAATAACTGTTGTTCGCTATTCTGTGCTGTCCTCTGATATTCCTCCGTTTGCTTTCGATGTGCCGCTGTTGCCTTCTGCTGTTCCTTCTCATCCACCAGCAGTAGCGTTGTGTTCACAGCCGGCAACAGCGGCAATGAACAACGTGCACACAGCGTACGCTTTATTGCTGGCGACCTACATCAACATATTATTAGTATATATGTGCATATATAAGATATTAGTCAATAGTATCAACTTACATATGCGTCAGCGATTTTGTTCCCACATTGCGACAAAGTTTGCCATAATAAGCGGCCAACGTGTTGTGCTTATTGTGCGCCATCAGATTGGCCGCCTGGTACAAAAAGTTCATTCTGGAGCATACATGACGTTGTGCCAGTAGCTTGCGTTTACCTTTACACTTATTGTTAGCATTATTATTATTATTCTTACTACTATTATTGTTCACATTTGCCATAATGTTTCTCTACTGTCTATAATTAACATAAACAAATTTTTTGTATTTTGCACGCGTTTATGATCTTAACATCGATAACTATTTTTTAAATATAAATCAGCTAAACTATCGTTTCGGTAGTTGGCAACGCTGTGCTTAAAATCATCGCGTATTTATAAAGTGGCAACGCTGTCAACAGTTGAATCAGCTGTTCCGCTTTACCGCAGCGACATGTAAGTCAATTTAGTAATATCTAATAAGTTTTATTATTGTTATTAATTAAAGTGTTTATCAACAACAGTATAAACTATTAAATTATTGGTTAAGCGACCAACAAAGAATTAATAGCATCACCCCTGCACTATTCATATTAGAGCATTATGAATTTCCTGCGACAAACATTCAACGTTACGAAACAATTGACGGCGCAAGGTAAGTTTATGCACATTGCAAGTCTGATTCGACAAATAATGTTTTATAGTCCAGAAAAAGTCTAGTTTCATATGTATGTAAATACACAAACACTCACACACACACAAACATATGCACGCCTTGTATCTGTAGAACCATGTGCTGCTTCTAACTTTCCCTGCATGTTGTTTATCCAATGACTGCGCCTTTTTTTCTTTCTATTTATTTATCGATCCTTTTCGTCTCCCAATCTGGAGGACAGTGATTTGTACTATAATGTGTGTTTGTTTTCGATCTCGAACTCTTTCAATGCCAACTGTAGGAGTCTTACTAGTCGAGTGCTGAATGCGCGTGTCTGGCTTGCTTATGTCGCGCTTTCCCGTCCCCACGGTTCCCTTACTCGAACCCGAAACTGAACCCTTCATTTTGCCATGAAGCAACATTTTTGTCGGCTTGTGAATATTTTTACAGGCATTTTCTCATGTGCGATCATTTTAATTAAAAATTGTCGGCCACATAACATGCTGTCAATATTGGCATTGACATGGCAAAACGTAAGAACAATGCGAATATTAGCATGACACACAAATACAATCACAAAAGGAACAAAAAAGGAAACAAAGCAGAACTCACAGGTGTGCTATGCATGATGTGTGTCGGTCAGTTCATCTGGATCGCGACACATACACACAGCTAAAAAAAAAAATAATAATGCATATCTGTTATTGTAATGTTTTGTTCGCCGTGATCTCAGCTATTGTTGATCATTATTACCTGTTGCTTGTGTGTGTGTATGTGTGCATGTTTTGTGTGTGTGTGTGTGTGTGGCATTTAATTAAAACAGATTTCTTGTCATTTTTATACCCCTGCAGAGTGTATATTAATTTTGGACAGAGGTTTGTTGGCTGACCCATCAAAGTATATACATTCTTGTTCTGCATCGACAGCTGGCTCCAAATATGTATGTCCGTCTGTCCCACCAAAGATAATTTTGGTTTCTTATATTTAGTTTTGCATTTTGTCAAGTACTGTACAGAACTCTTGTTGAGAGAGTTGGCCCAAGCGCCAGCTGATCGATCAAATGATTCTACTCGATGGTCAAGAGTAAGAAGAAAAATGGCATACAACCCTCGTCGGGGTATTTCGAGTATTATGAAAGGCTTTTGTAAATGCATCTCTTGCCACATTCTCTTTGTCACTCAATCATAAAGAAAAGGCTTGAGGGGCAAGCAGCGAGCCAGACACACAGATACAGTCATTGTTACAGAGCGCGTCATTTGGTTGCAATTATATATATTGGCCAAGCGTACCCAAAATGAGAATATACCATACATCCTTATATCCAACCATATATATATATATTCACATCAACTGCAGCATAACAATTATTTTGCGATTTTCACAGAGATTAGCCAAACAAAAGGCCAATGGGCATTGTCAGACTATACGCAGTCTTTACCACAGTCTCTGACATTTGCTGCAACTGTCCAATTGTCCAACTGTTTTTGTTTGCTGACCCTTTTTGTGTGTCCGACTTCGACGCACATTGAATATTTCGTTTGTCAAATTTCTTTTTCTATGATATTTATAATTCGCGAGTACAGTTGTGTTCTACAGTTTTTCATATTTTCATATTTACTCATTTCTTTATTTGTTTATTTTTTTCAGCATTGCAGAGCAGCTATGTAAGCAATATTGCATTGCGTGGCATGGCATCGTTGCAGCAAATGCATCGCAATGGTCCACACATCAAGACACGGCCGCCACGTCAACCATTGGATGGTAAACCATTTGCCAAAGGTGTTGTCCTCAAAACGCTAATCAAGAAGCCAAAGAAACCAAATTCAGCTAATCGTAAATGTGTATTGGTGCGTCTATCGACGGGTAAAGAAATGGTTGCCTATATACCCGGCATTGGACATAATCTACAGGAACATAATATTGTGCTCTGTCGTGTGGGACGATTACAGGATGTCCCCGGTGTCAAACTGAAGGCAGTGCGTGGTGTCTATGATCTGGCGCATGTTATCAAGAAGGGACAGTAACACTTTAAGATATCCATCTTTACCTCTTTTTTTTTTTGTTTCTATAAATATTTTAAAATTAACTAAATGTCGAATTATTATTGAATTGTGAATCATACAATTTGCACACAACATGCAATTTTTATTGTTATTTATTAGCATGGCTAAACTGATGATGTTGTTCAGCTAAGGATTAGTGTGTGTAAGTAGCTCGACACAAGACAAAGGCTCTAAAGGACATAAAAGACTCGAAAGAAAGAAAAGATCTCACTTAACAAAACGATTGGCAACAAGTACACAGCACACTCTATGCCACTCTGCCTCTGTCTCTATGCCATAGCTAGCCTTGGCGTAATCTTAAGTCAACAGCATAAGGGGCGTGCCTCAGGAGCTCAGCATTGCATTGTATTTCATTTCATTTCCATACAATTTCAATGTGTGAGCGCACAGCAAGTTTTAACTGCATTTTTACACTTTAACATTTGCAAAAATCCTTTTTCTTAGTTTTGATAATCGTTCTTTTTTTTCTTCTTAATGGTTTAAGCAAATTTTATGCTTAATAATCGTTAACAGAAATTTTCTGGCGTTACTTCTTGGACATGCCCACAATTTCACAGAATATTGCAAAGATATTAAGTTTAAGCAGTTTGAGAAAGAGAAACGTGTTGCTCTGTTGCGAGTATTATGATATTTTATTTTAAAATAGGAATAATATTTAATTTTATATAGGAATAATATATAAAGAAATAAAATAATATATTATTATTGACATTAGAAGTTTGTAAAAGATTGATACTAAGAATTTTCCATTGATATCAAAATATCGCCTCTCTCATTCGCTATCCTCTTTCTTTCTCTGTGCCCATGTCTCTTCTGTCTCCCTTTTGCTCTCGCTCTATTTTGAAAAAAAAAAATTGTTCCTTAAAGATCGTATATTGATCAATATGTACATATGTATCACGAATAATGAAAGCATTTACCGCAACTTAAACATTTTTCAAAAACTTAAAAATTCCGAATATATAGGAAATATCTCAAAAATTCACAGTCATATGAAATATCTCGAAAATCGATTTAAAAACTGCCGATTGTCGCGCTCATCAAAGCGCCTACATTAACGGTACTTTGGACAGAGACAACAGTTAACAGAGAGACGGCTGGACAGTGGAAACAGTTAGACAAACACACTATATAAAAACCTTTAATGTAAGCCGCCGACGGAGACAATTCGCAGGACATTTTGCAGGAGTTTGAATCCCACGATGACAACTTAACGTTTGACCACAAGCAGCAAAAAATAAAAATAAAGAAATCCTTTCGAAATTGTCCAGACGAGCGAGTCAACAATGATCCCAAGATGGACTAAGAATAGGAACAAGAACTAAAAGGCAGCGTTACCGTTAACCGTTAACACTTTGCCTGCCTGATTGAGACATTATGACGAAGGCGAAGGTGAAGGTGAAGGCGAAGACGTAGACCCAAGACTAAGGATGAGAATGCAGATGAGACTGAGCAAGGGAATGAGTTTGCGTATGAAGAGATGAGCATAGTGACAGTTTTGTTTTTTTTTTTTTTTTTTTTTGTTTGTTTTGTTTGGTTAATGTTGTGCTGACCATTGTTTTAGCATCGTTTGGCCATTTCTTTCCTATATATATATATATACATACATATATATTTTATTTTCTGCTGAGTCAAGTTGTCTAACATGAAGCGAAAATCCTTTTTTGTTCTTAAGCGTGCATAATTTTTATCAATAAAAATGTCATTGTCCAGCAACAAGAACAACAACAACAATTACACATGCATATATGATATATCTATATGTAAGATTCCATATATACTAGCGAGAAGCACTAATCATGCTGCTGGACACGTTGCAACTTCCGTTGAAGCCTCATCAGGAACATTGTTCTTCTTGTTTTTCATATTTCTTTTCGTAATAACTGTAAAATTTGTTAAAATCAAAAACAAAAGAAACAAAACCACAAAGTTAAGAAACGATTTGCCGGCCTATGGTTTAAATTTTTGGGTCCAACGGCTATCTGCAAATTATTCTCACGTCTTAAAGACTCTCTGAAATTTCTATCAGCAATTTTTTTGAATTTTGACTTGAAGAAGTTCCATAAATGCTTTATAGAAGTCGAACATAGCAGATTTTATATATATGAATGTATATTCCTGATCAACCAATTTAAATTCAGCCTATGATCGAAACTAGACTATAACTTTGCGTGGTGGTCCCTTTGCATTTGTCAATTTTGAATATATGAATTTTTTGAACCCGGACCCATTGGTGCCCCTTTTTTCAGAGTTTAAGATACGTATATAAAATACAGACAGTACAGTATAAACTCAATATAGCGCCCGTTAATACAATCACCCGGAACAAATCTTATAGTTGATATACGAACCGCGACTGCCATTAGTTGATCTATTAAATTAATTAAATTCAACTTTTCTTGGTTTCCAAAATATGCAATATAATCTTGACTATATAAATATATGCCAAATCTTCAATAAGTTCTTACTACTGTCTAAATATCTTATAGATGAATTCAAGATGCTGTTGTAAGTTTCACTTAACGTACATATTGCCCAAAATCTTTTCATGTTGACCACGAACAATTTTTCGTTTAATTTTAATTGCAATTCTCTGGCTCTGGCACTTAAAGTGCTCGAACTAGGCAAAAAATATTTGCTATGGGGATAGAGAGAAGGAGGAATGGAGCAGGAGAAAATAGTAGAAAAATTGTCAAACATTTTGTTTAATTTTTGGCACGTGCGAGAAACGAACTACTTTTGGGGTTGATTGCATGAGAAGTACACAATAGTGAGATGAAACGCAACCCTAAACCCCCGTTGGTTTACTATACATTATGCTGAATATTTGGTATCAACCCCTTGATGGATCTTGAAACATTGGACAACCCTTGCCTAATAAACGCAAACTGAACAGATGAGAATACATACAAAATGGCGATTACGCTGATATTTTCAAGATTTTTATTATGAAATGGCGTTGAGTTTTTACTTAAACATAAAAACGAATCTTAGGATTTATTCCATGGGGATCGATCGTTGACTTATATGGAAAAACAGCAACAGCGACGACGACGATTTAATTGCTATTGTTGTTGCTTTTGTTTTGTTTTGTTTTCTTTCTTTCTTTTACTAAAAATTGTACCAAAATGTCAAGTCAAATAATGATGCATAACCCTTGAAGACAAGCGCTAAAGATGCGTCAATCCAGATAATCCATAACGAACAACATCATCAACAGTATTTTCATCTAATCATTTTCGCAAAAAAACCAAAAAAAAACAAAAGATAAAGAAATAGAGATCAAAATGTGGCATTATGTCGAAATGTCAAGAGAGAGTGAGAGAGATCTCTCCTTGAAGATGGCCAACAACAAGAACAACAGCAACGGGCAACAACACAAACAACGGGCGGGCGTTAACCGCACAAAAGGGAACCAACAAACGAAACGATCGTCGTGTGCCGAGACAACGGCAGCAAACAGCCAATTGTATGTATATGCATCTTTCTCTCTCTCTCTCCCTCTATCTTTCTCATTCTCTATGTGTGTGTGTGCGTTTGTGTGCTGGCGTGTGTATCGCACACTCCACAAACTATGCCAGGTGAGAATTCAATGAGATTAGTTTGCACAGCGTAAAGGACCAAGAAAATAAAAATGGGGGCTTGATTTTCAACCCTTCACAGAAAACGATTCATGATCTTTGCCTTGATCGTATTCGCCAACAAACATATATATGCGCTTAGGGTGGGACACACCTTTTATCGCTGTTGACATATCGCAAATTTCATATAAAATTAAAAATGAAATAAATTGTTTACTCATCGCACTAATCGGCACGCACGAAACAATCGAACGAATGATTTGAACGTTTGATTGTGCGCCAAGTCTTGAGCCAAGCACGTGTCGAGCACAATTGTTGTCTCTGTTCTTCTTGCGAATCGAACGTTTTGATTATTACAGAGTTTTCTTAATATGATCGCTTGATCATCCGATCGTTCCACTGCTGGTATGTTGCTGTCTCTGTTATTGGACTTAAATCGCGCCCTATAGAAGTCTAACAAAAGTTCTGGCTTTAAGTGGGCTTGATCATTAAAGCCTTGGCGTGGCCTACTTTAGATTAACCTGATCAACTATACATAGTCTAGCATAGCATACGTTGAGAATATGTCGAGCTGCTAATCATAGTGATCAATGCTATGCTCAAGTAATTTCGCAATTGACCTACAAATTTGTTTAAGCTGGCAATGGGACAATTCTATTAATAGTTCTTGTTGTTATACTTGTTACTGTAGTAATAGTTGTTGTAGTAGTAGTTGTAGTAGAACTGTAACAGTTTGGCATTTACTGTGATCAGTTAATCACCGGATTTACGTGAAACTTTTGCAATAAGCGAACGACAGTAGAACAATAAATTGAAATATATTTGGTAATATACGAGCAAGAATTGCGAGTGTGTATGTCTGCGTGTGTGTGTGTGTGTGTGTGTGTGTGTGTGTATGTTGGCCTAATCTTAAGTAGGAATAGAACTGAACTCAACTGATCCGGGGCTCGCTCCCCGGTTTTGTGTCTTGAGCATAAATCTCAGATTAAATTAAAATGTCGCAGGCGCGCATTCATAATCGCGGCACAGACAACCAGACAGATATTGAGACATCGGGACAGTTACCAACTGCTTTCGTAAATCCCATGTCCAGATTGTTGGATTGTATGGACTAATCCTTTCGCTATGCTCAACTCGCACTACAAACTACCTGATCTATATATTCGCATACTATATGTAGATGCAACAGGCGCGACACGCTACATACGAATTAACATGATTAAAATTGTATTTTTCCCAAATTTATGGGATTAAGTTCCGTTCAAGTTCCTTTAACTCGTTTAAGCTACCGGATTTAGTTCAAGTGTTCAACAATTGAGCAAAAACTCAAACGACCTGAGAATCTTTTGCCTGCAAATATATAGAACACAACGACTATGGCCCTGGACCTAGACCTATGAAACTGGCCCAAAGCCGCCTCTGAGCCGATTTTTATTGGGCTGGCTTAATTAGCACAATTGTTTACAAAATTTACCTTTCGTCATGCTGCGTATCCAGTTTGAGTTTAAGTTTCGAGTTCAAGTTGAATATGAAGATGAAAACTATGCCACTGTACTATAGTTGTCTAAGAAGTCCTATGTCCTAACTCTCTCTCTCTCTCTCTCTCTCTCTGTGTGTTGTGAAATCCATAGCACGCACACGCCCACAGCTCGATAGACAAGGCAAGAAAAACGTGTGAACCGTTGAGACAGCTTCAAATTCTATTTAAAAATTAGTCTAATCCACAGTCAAGGAACTACCGAACATTCTATTTATTGTAATTAATATCTATGACCTGTTTCTATCTCTCTCTCTCGCCCCTTCTAACAACCTGCACTTTCTTCCTCTCTCTCTCTTTCTATCTCATTGTAGGCTACTTATGCAGATTGAATGAGGAACCACAGAACCCACAAAAACACAAAAAGGTTTCCCTGCTCTATAAAAGGAACGTGGTTTCTCTTTTTTTATTACTTCACATTACTTTTTTATTGTTCATGGTATGCAACATTTGATAGTAAATCAGAGAATTAGAGATCTTTTAAGTAATTTACTACAATAAAAGATTTTACTAAATTGCATTAGAATTTTTTTGGATCAATAAAAAATTATTGGAAGTTAAGGTTGTAGTCCCATGCAAAGATTCAAATTATAGCACTTTGACAACAAAAATATTAAATAATGAAAAAATATTTAAACATAAATTGATCCTGAGCTTGGTTGAGACGATAGCTTCTATAACATACCTGTGTTCGAAATTTGATCAATGATTTTGATTTTTTTTTTTTTAAATTTTGTATATTTTATTATTTAACTTGTGTTCTGCTTAATTGGCAGCTTAACAAGTTGTACCTTAAAAAACTAATAACAATTAATCATATTATGATGTAAATATATCTATTATTATATCTAAATCTACCTATTAGTTAACAAAATTATACTAGGGACCTCGTTGGAAGGTCCTGTGGATGGTACCTCTTGAGTCTTCTCTTTCTTGGAGCATTTCTTAGCCTCCTCGCTAATGACTTGGGATGAAAATTCATTCTCTGCAAAAATTTACCCGAACGCTTCTGGATAACACCGCCAACCTTGGGGATCTTCTCAATATCTCTCGTGCGCATGTACCAGGGAGCATTACATATTCTTCTTAGTATTTTTGCTTGCGCTACTCTTACTTTATTTAAATTTGTTTTTAGCTGCAATGCCATAAATTTGGACAGCATAGCTCCAGATCGGGGTAAGGATGGCTTTATAAATATACACTTTACTGCGTAAGGAGAGCTTACTGGACGGTACATGTAGCCACTCCACTTTTTTGCACACTTGCTGCTATTGATACCTATGTTCCATTTCTGGGCCCAGGCTTCAAAAAACGATTTTAAATGTTGCATAACGGACAGCTTTGCAACACTTCACAAGCGATGGACTGGATAATTTAAAATATAATTAAAATTGTAAATCTCGAAATTTTAATTTCACAAAAGAATACATTAAATTCTCCAGAGATACTATCTTTGGACAAATGAAATATAAAATAATTACGTCATTGCTTATATAAACGGACGGGGGTTTGGGTACGTTTGATCTCACTATTGTGTACTTCTCATGCAATCAACCCCAAAAGTAGTTCGTTTCTCGCACGTGCCAAAAATTAAACAAAATGTTTGACAATTTTTCTACTATTTTCTCCTGCTCAATTTCTCCTTCTCTCTATCCCCATAGCAAATATTTTTTGCCTAGTTCGAGTACTTTAAGTGCCAGAGCCAGAGAATTGCAATTAAAATTAAACGAAAAATTGTTCGTGGTCAACATGAAAAGATTTTGGGCAATATGTACGTTAAGTGAAACTTACAACAGCATCTTGAATTTATCTATAAGATATTTAGACAGTAGTAAGAACTTATTGAAGATTTGGCATATATTTATATAGTCAAGATTATATTGCATATTTTGGAAACCAAGAAAAGTTGAATTTAATTAATTTAATAGATCAACTAATGGCAGTCGCGGTTCGTATATCAACTATAAGATTTGTTCCGGGTGATTGTATTAACGGGCGCTATATTGAGTTTATACTGTACTGTCTGTATTTTATATACGTATCTTAAACTCTGAAAAAAGGGGCACCAATGGGTCCGGGTTCAAAAAATTCATATATTCAAAATTGACAAATGCAAAGGGACCACCACGCAAAGTTATAGTCTAGTTTCGATCATAGGCTGAATTTAAATTGGTTGATCAGGAATATACATTCATATATATAAAATCTGCTATGTTCGACTTCTATAAAGCATTTATGGAACTTCTTCAAGTCAATCGGCAGTTTTTAAATCGATTTTCGAGATATTTCATATGACTGTGAATTTTTGAGATATTTCCTATATATTCGGAATTTTTAAGTTTTTGAAAAATGTTTAAGTTGCGGTAAATGCTTTCATTATTCGTGATACATATGTACATATTGATCAATATACGATCTTTAAGGAACAATTTTTTTTTTTCAAAATAGAGCGAGAGCAAAAGGGAGACAGAAGAGACATGGGCACAGAGAAAGAAAGAGGATAGCGAATGAGAGAGGCGATATTTTGATATCAATGGAAAATTCTTAGTATCAATCTTTTACAAACTTCTAATGTCAATAATAATATATTATTTTATTTCTTTATATATTATTCCTATATAAAATTAAATATTATTCCTATTTTAAAATAAAATATCATAATACTCGCAACAGAGCAACACGTTTCTCTTTCTCAAACTGCTTAAACTTAATATCTTTGCAATATTCTGTGAAATTGTGGGCATGTCCAAGAAGTAACGCCAGAAAATTTCTGTTAACGATTATTAAGCATAAAATTTGCTTAAACCATTAAGAAGAAAAAAAAGAACGATTATCAAAACTAAGAAAAAGGATTTTTGCAAATGTTAAAGTGTAAAAATGCAGTTAAAACTTGCTGTGCGCTCACACATTGAAATTGTATGGAAATGAAATGAAATACAATGCAATGCTGAGCTCCTGAGGCACGCCCCTTATGCTGTTGACTTAAGATTACGCCAAGGCTAGCTATGGCATAGAGACAGAGGCAGAGTGGCATAGAGTGTGCTGTGTACTTGTTGCCAATCGTTTTGTTAAGTGAGATCTTTTCTTTCTTTCGAGTCTTTTATGTCCTTTAGAGCCTTTGTCTTGTGTCGAGCTACTTACACACACTAATCCTTAGCTGAACAACATCATCAGTTTAGCCATGCTAATAAATAACAATAAAAATTGCATGTTGTGTGCAAATTGTATGATTCACAATTCAATAATAATTCGACATTTAGTTAATTTTAAAATATTTATAGAAACAAAAAAAAAAAGAGGTAAAGATGGATATCTTAAAGTGTTACTGTCCCTTCTTGATAACATGCGCCAGATCATAGACACCACGCACTGCCTTCAGTTTGACACCGGGGACATCCTGTAATCGTCCCACACGACAGAGCACAATATTATGTTCCTGTAGATTATGTCCAATGCCGGGTATATAGGCAACCATTTCTTTACCCGTCGATAGACGCACCAATACACATTTACGATTAGCTGAATTTGGTTTCTTTGGCTTCTTGATTAGCGTTTTGAGGACAACACCTTTGGCAAATGGTTTACCATCCAATGGTTGACGTGGCGGCCGTGTCTTGATGTGTGGACCATTGCGATGCATTTGCTGCAACGATGCCATGCCACGCAATGCAATATTGCTTACATAGCTGCTCTGCAATGCTGAAAAAAATAAACAAATAAAGAAATGAGTAAATATGAAAATATGAAAAACTGTAGAACACAACTGTACTCGCGAATTATAAATATCATAGAAAAAGAAATTTGACAAACGAAATATTCAATGTGCGTCGAAGTCGGACACACAAAAAGGGTCAGCAAACAAAAACAGTTGGACAATTGGACAGTTGCAGCAAATGTCAGAGACTGTGGTAAAGACTGCGTATAGTCTGACAATGCCCATTGGCCTTTTGTTTGGCTAATCTCTGTGAAAATCGCAAAATAATTGTTATGCTGCAGTTGATGTGAATATATATATATATGGTTGGATATAAGGATGTATGGTATATTCTCATTTTGGGTACGCTTGGCCAATATATATAATTGCAACCAAATGACGCGCTCTGTAACAATGACTGTATCTGTGTGTCTGGCTCGCTGCTTGCCCCTCAAGCCTTTTCTTTATGATTGAGTGACAAAGAGAATGTGGCAAGAGATGCATTTACAAAAGCCTTTCATAATACTCGAAATACCCCGACGAGGGTTGTATGCCATTTTTCTTCTTACTCTTGACCATCGAGTAGAATCATTTGATCGATCAGCTGGCGCTTGGGCCAACTCTCTCAACAAGAGTTCTGTACAGTACTTGACAAAATGCAAAACTAAATATAAGAAACCAAAATTATCTTTGGTGGGACAGACGGACATACATATTTGGAGCCAGCTGTCGATGCAGAACAAGAATGTATATACTTTGATGGGTCAGCCAACAAACCTCTGTCCAAAATTAATATACACTCTGCAGGGGTATAAAAATGACAAGAAATCTGTTTTAATTAAATGCCACACACACACACACACACAAAACATGCACACATACACACACACAAGCAACAGGTAATAATGATCAACAATAGCTGAGATCACGGCGAACAAAACATTACAATAACAGATATGCATTATTATTTTTTTTTTTAGCTGTGTGTATGTGTCGCGATCCAGATGAACTGACCGACACACATCATGCATAGCACACCTGTGAGTTCTGCTTTGTTTCCTTTTTTGTTCCTTTTGTGATTGTATTTGTGTGTCATGCTAATATTCGCATTGTTCTTACGTTTTGCCATGTCAATGCCAATATTGACAGCATGTTATGTGGCCGACAATTTTTAATTAAAATGATCGCACATGAGAAAATGCCTGTAAAAATATTCACAAGCCGACAAAAATGTTGCTTCATGGCAAAATGAAGGGTTCAGTTTCGGGTTCGAGTAAGGGAACCGTGGGGACGGGAAAGCGCGACATAAGCAAGCCAGACACGCGCATTCAGCACTCGACTAGTAAGACTCCTACAGTTGGCATTGAAAGAGTTCGAGATCGAAAACAAACACACATTATAGTACAAATCACTGTCCTCCAGATTGGGAGACGAAAAGGATCGATAAATAAATAGAAAGAAAAAAAGGCGCAGTCATTGGATAAACAACATGCAGGGAAAGTTAGAAGCAGCACATGGTTCTACAGATACAAGGCGTGCATATGTTTGTGTGTGTGTGAGTGTTTGTGTATTTACATACATATGAAACTAGACTTTTTCTGGACTATAAAACATTATTTGTCGAATCAGACTTGCAATGTGCATAAACTTACCTTGCGCCGTCAATTGTTTCGTAACGTTGAATGTTTGTCGCAGGAAATTCATAATGCTCTAATATGAATAGTGCAGGGGTGATGCTATTAATTCTTTGTTGGTCGCTTAACCAATAATTTAATAGTTTATACTGTTGTTGATAAACACTTTAATTAATAACAATAATAAAACTTATTAGATATTACTAAATTGACTTACATGTCGCTGCGGTAAAGCGGAACAGCTGATTCAACTGTTGACAGCGTTGCCACTTTATAAATACGCGATGATTTTAAGCACAGCGTTGCCAACTACCGAAACGATAGTTTAGCTGATTTATATTTAAAAAATAGTTATCGATGTTAAGATCATAAACGCGTGCAAAATACAAAAAATTTGTTCATGTTAATTATAGACAGTAGAGAAACATTATGGCAAATGTGAACAATAATAGTAGTAAGAATAATAATAATAATGCTAACAATAAGTGTAAAGGTAAACGCAAGCTACTGGCACAACGTCATGTATGCTCCAGAATGAACTTTTTGTACCAGGCGGCCAATCTGATGGCGCACAATAAGCACAACACGTTGGCCGCTTATTATGGCAAACTTTGTCGCAATGTGGGAACAAAATCGCTGACGCATATGTAAGTTGATACTATTGACTAATATCTTATATATGCACATATATACTAATAATATGTTGATGTAGGTCGCCAGCAATAAAGCGTACGCTGTGTGCACGTTGTTCATTGCCGCTGTTGCCGGCTGTGAACACAACGCTACTGCTGGTGGATGAGAAGGAACAGCAGAAGGCAACAGCGGCACATCGAAAGCAAACGGAGGAATATCAGAGGACAGCACAGAATAGCGAACAACAGTTATTGTCAAAGGAGCAGAATCCGCACGAGGAGCAGAAGACGGAATATAATCGGAAGCCGTACGAAGAGCAAGAGCCGGATGACGCACATATGACGGGCGCGGAGCAGAAGCCGGATGAGGAAAAGAAGTTGAATGAGAAGCAACTGCCGGATGAGGTGCAGAAACCGGTTGAGCTGCAGTCGACGCAGCAGGAGGAACAACAAACAAAAGAACAAACGATTGGTAGTGGCAATAAAAAACGACGTCATCGACGTTTGCGACGTGATAAGCGCAATAAACGTGTTAAAGCAACTATCGATGATGTCGGTGATGATGATAATAATGTTTGTATGGACGATAAAAAAGTTCAATTGCAACTCGAGTGCAATTTGTGTCTGGCCAAACGTCGCTTTCGTATCAATAGCCAAAACGAATGTTGGCCCGAGCGATGCGAGGCTATTGTGCAGACGATAAGAATAGAAGATAGAAACTAGCAGCAGTCGGCTGTTCTCTTGCTTAACAGCGATGAGAGGATTGAGAATTGAGGAACGTGACGAGTTGCGATAAGAACAAGTGGCCACACATGTGGGGATCACAACAGGCTGCTTATCAGTTGGAAGGCCAAAAAAACAAGTTGATAATGATAATGATAATGTTGTATTGATGGATAATTCATTGGCCATTGGCCATCGGCTGTTTCTCTGTTCATCTGCGTCTCCTCATATAATAATATTTAGTATTTGAAAATATGCTGAGCTGCAGACACGTGATTGGACAGCTGTCGATTGGCCAGCTACGAGCTAGCAGCACTGTGGCACGGCTGTTGGATCAACGTTATGTGGAGTTAACTCAAAATAATGGCAAACAATTGAAATATCCAAGCATTTGGTTACGTGACAATTGCCAATGCTCTGAATGTTTTCATGCCTCGACCCGTGCACGTAAAAGTCATTGGGAGCGTGGTCCATTGCA
>JBAMBR010005096.1:0-25257 GCA_037044475.1 Zaprionus obscuricornis | reverse complement strand
CCATTGCATGAAATTATGTTTCAACATCATTATCAACAACAGCAGCAGCACCAACAACAGCTAAAACGACAGTCTATACAGGCAACAACAACAACAGTAGCAACAGCCGGAAGTACAATGGGCACATTAATTAACAGTCTGCCGAGTTTGACAGAGACATTTGCCAGCAGCTCAAACAGCAACAACAACAATAATGGCAACAGCTCCAATGCCGCCGCCATCGCTTGTTTATATGCCACAAAGTCATTAACCCCACAGAACGTGCCACCGGCAATTGGCATCGCAGCAACTGAAGCAACACTACATTCCTCACGCCATCATAATGGCGAACATCTATTCGTGCGTCATTTTCACGAACGAGATCGTCTCATACGCGAACATCAACTGCAGCAGCTATTGCGTGACGAGCAGCATGTGAATAACAAGGACACATTGGAGCAGGAGTTGAAGTCAGATATGGAGCCACAACCAGAACCAGAACCAGAGCTAGAGACAGACCTAGAGCCAGAGCAAGAGCCACAACCACTGTCACTGCCACTGTCAGAAAGAAAGTTAAAGTTGGAGTCAACGGGCCATAATAATCATTGGCATGGTGTCGTCTATGATGGCAATGGCAATGCCATGACAGCAGCTTCAACTAAGCACAACAGCAACACCAACAACAACAGCAGCAACAGTCACAGAGTAGAAACTGAAGTTGCTGCTGCAGCATCACCCACTCATCTGACTGCTGTGACTCCTGTCATTGCTGCTACTGCTGCTGCTGCTGCTGTTGTGTCTCACAGGGATTCTAATATTTACGAGCAGTCCAATGGTCAACATTGTCGCGCTAGCAACCATGGCAACGCCAGCAGCAACAGTCCCTCCAATCTAACAATGAACAAAGGTGAGTTTCATATAATTTCTAATACTTCGTCTAGTTTTACTACTAATTGTTCAATGTGCTTAGACTTGAGATTTATATGTGTTCAGACTAGTTAAGACTTTGCTTTTCCGAGATAAACTTTATCAGAAATTGAATAAAATTTCTGGAAATACTTTTAAAAATATTGGAAATACTATAAAATTTACAAAATTGGATTTTGGGAATTTTTAAAATAAACAAGAATATAATTAAAAATATTTATAAATTATTAAACGAAAATTATTTGAAACTTAGCAAGTGTAAAAAAATAATCCGTAAAAATATTCAAACATTTAAACAAAATAATTTTAGTTGCAAAAAGTCAAAGCTCTAAGTTTCTGCTTATTTATTTCCAAGAAAATCCAAACTCAAATTTCTGGAAATACTTTTAAAATCTTATAAAATTTACTAAATTTGACAAAGTGGATTTTAGGATATTTTCAAATAAACAAAAATATAATTAAAAATATTTATAAATTATTAAAAGAAAATTATTTGAAACTTAGGAAGTGTAAAAAAATAGTCCGAAAAAATATTCAAACATTTAAACAAAATAATTTTAGCTGCAAAAAGTCAAAGCTCAAAGTTCCTGCTTATTTATCTCCAAGAAAATCCAAACTCAAATTCTAATTAAAACAAACTTCAATTATTTTCCCATTCACCAATTACAAAATCAATGCGTAACTAAAGCTGAATATGGGATGCATAGCACTTCCAAAAAAAAAAAAAAAACCCTCAACCTTTCTTATACACAAAAGTTCTGTCTCAATTACAAGCACTTCACTTAATAGAATACAAAAAGTTGTACAATGTACTTTGGTCAGTGTTCTTTATAAGAAGCACAATTACCAGTGGTGTGTGCGTAGCCAAAGTACATATAACAACTTCATTTCTAAAAAACCACGTAAAAAAATATTAAATAAATTTTTAATAAAAAAGTGTGAAACAAAATAATGCGTGAAAAAGTGCTCAAGTGTTACACAAATACTCATAAAATAAAAAAAAAATAAAATAAAAAAAATAGAAATCCTTAACAACTTTATTTAATGGAATTTAAAACCACTTTTGTTGGGCGGGTGGTGGTGCTCCGATGGGTAAAGGTTGTGGCTGCCTGCGGCGTACTGAAAAAAACTGTATGCCACACAATTGCATTGAGCTAACCTTTGACAGCAGAACTAAAGAATGAATGGTAAGTAAGACGAATAAGAAAAAAAAAACAAACGACGCACCCTCAAAAAGAAAAAAGCTTATGGCAGGCAACGGGTGTCAATACCAACTGTGCCAGGTTGCTGAGCAGCACAGCTTATGGCCAATTGAGCTCCTGGTGCGTTAGAGGGTGGAGAGCATGGTGGCGTTTTTAAGGCAATGCTAAATCCAATTGAAATCGCTTTACAAGCTTGTAAAGCAAGCATCATAATTCCATTGCTTTAAAGTGATTTAAAAAAAAAACATGGCCGCTTTTTAAGGGGTGCCTAAAAATTTGCATAGAACTGAAAATTTTTGGAACTTTAAAAAGGGTAGAAAAAAATGGTGGTGTTAGATTCTCAGGATTTCTAGCAAATTTTCTCACATTTATACCAAAAATCCTGAGAATCTAACGCCATTTTTTTCTACCCCTTTTAAAGTTCCAAAAATTTTCCGTTGAGTTCTATGCAAATTTTTCAGCACCCCTTAAAAAGCGGCCATGTTTTTTTTTTAAATCACTTTAGAGTTTTATTGTAGGCAAATGGGATTTATGATGCTTGCTTTACAAGCTTGTAAAGCGATTTCAATTGGATTTAGCATTGCCTTAAAAACGCCACCATGCTCTCCACCCTCTAACGCACCAGGAGCTCAATTGGCCATAAGCTGTGCTGCTCAGCAACCTGGCACAGTTGGTATTGACACCCGTTGCCTGCCATAAGCTTTTTTCTTTTTGAGGGTGCGTCGTTTGTTTTTTTTTTCTTATTCGTCTTACTTACCATTCATTCTTTAGTTCTGCTGTCAAAGGTTAGCTCAATGCAATTGTGTGGCATACAGTTTTTTTCAGTACGCCGCAGGCAGCCACAACCTTTACCCATCGGAGCACCACCACCCGCCCAACAAAAGTGGTTTTAAATTCCATTAAATAAAGTTGTTAAGGATTTCTATTTTTTTTATTTTATTTTTATTTTTGTGGGTCTTACGTACTTGAGCACTTTTTCACGCATATTTTGTTCGCACTTTTTGTAAAAATTTATTAATATTTTAGTGATTTCAAATGGAGTTTGTATGTTGCTTTGGGGTTACGCACACACCCAGTACATACTTCAGGGGGTGTTTATGTTGTGCGAATGTTGTATAGACACTGACCAAAGTACATTGTACAAGTTTTTGTATTCTATTAAGTGAAGTGCTTGTAATTGAGACAGAACTTTGTGTATAAGAAAGGTTGAGGGTTTTTTTTTTTTTTTTGGAAGTGCTATGCATCCCATATTCAGCTTTAGTTACGCATTGATTTTGTAATTGGTGAATGGGAAAATAATTGAAGTTTGTTTTAATTAGAATTTGAGTTTGGATTTTCTTGGAGATAAATAAGCAGGAACTTTGAGCTTTGACTTTTTGCAGCTAAAATTATTTTGTTTAAATGTTTGAATATTTTTTCGGACTATTTTTTTACACTTCCTAAGTTTCAAATAATTTTCTTTTAATAATTTATAAATATTTTTAATTATATTTTTGTTTATTTGAAAATATCCTAAAATCCACTTTGTCAAATTTAGTAAATTTTATAAGATTTTAAAAGTATTTCCAGAAATTTGAGTTTGGATTTTCTTGGAAATAAATAAGCAGAAACTTAGAGCTTTGACTTTTTGCAACTAAAATTATTTTGTTTAAATGTTTGAATATTTTTACGGATTATTTTTTTACACTTGCTAAGTTTCAAATAATTTTCGTTTAATAATTTATAAATATTTTTAATTATATTCTTGTTTATTTTAAAAATTCCCAAAATCCAATTTTGTAAATTTTATAGTATTTCCAATATTTTTAAAAGTATTTCCAGAAATTTTATTCAATTTCTGATAAAGTTTATCTCGGAAAAGCAAAGTCTTAACTAGTCTGAACACATATAAATCTCAAGTCTAAGCACATTGAACAATTAGTAGTAAAACTAGACGAAGTATTAGAAATTATATGAAACTCACCTTTGTTCATTGTTAGATTGGAGGGACTGTTGCTGCTGGCGTTGCCATGGTTGCTAGCGCGACAATGTTGACCATTGGACTGCTCGTAAATATTAGAATCCCTGTGAGACACAACAGCAGCAGCAGCAGCAGTAGCAGCAATGACAGGAGTCACAGCAGTCAGATGAGTGGGTGATGCTGCAGCAGCAACTTCAGTTTCTACTCTGTGACTGTTGCTGCTGTTGTTGTTGGTGTTGCTGTTGTGCTTAGTTGAAGCTGCTGTCATGGCATTGCCATTGCCATCATAGACGACACCATGCCAATGATTATTATGGCCCGTTGACTCCAACTTTAACTTTCTTTCTGACAGTGGCAGTGACAGTGGTTGTGGCTCTTGCTCTGGCTCTAGGTCTGTCTCTAGCTCTGGTTCTGGTTCTGGTTGTGGCTCCATATCTGACTTCAACTCCTGCTCCAATGTGTCCTTGTTATTCACATGCTGCTCGTCACGCAATAGCTGCTGCAGTTGATGTTCGCGTATGAGACGATCTCGTTCGTGAAAATGACGCACGAATAGATGTTCGCCATTATGATGGCGTGAGGAATGTAGTGTTGCTTCAGTTGCTGCGATGCCAATTGCCGGTGGCACGTTCTGTGGGGTTAATGACTTTGTGGCATATAAACAAGCGATGGCGGCGGCATTGGAGCTGTTGCCATTATTGTTGTTGTTGCTGTTTGAGCTGCTGGCAAATGTCTCTGTCAAACTCGGCAGACTGTTAATTAATGTGCCCATTGTACTTCCGGCTGTTGCTACTGTTGTTGTTGTTGCCTGTATAGACTGTCGTTTTAGCTGTTGTTGGTGCTGCTGCTGTTGTTGATAATGATGTTGAAACATAATTTCATGCAATGGTATCAGAAAATCCGGCAACGATTTGTGCGTCTTGGCTGTGACGGATGCCATTGTCAGTGGCGACATTTCCATGCCAAAATATGGCAGACATGTCTGTGTCTCAATTGTTCCCACACCAGCAATACCTCCAGCAACAGCTCCAGTTCCAGTTGCTAGAAATTGCTGATAGCCTAGCAAATCATTGTTATCCTTGTTGTTGCTATTGTTGCTGTTACTGTTATTATTATTATTATTATAATTATGATATGCAGGACGAGTATCGATGGGTCGCATATACCAAGGATTTAGCATTGTTTTTGTGCGACAGCTTGCTCCATTTGCCAGACCTGAACACATCGAAAGTGCTATAAATCAATAGAGAAAATACACATAGAGAGAGAGAGAGAGAAAGTGTGAAAGGGGTTAAAAAAAGGGTTTTAGTTAAGGCAAATTACATTTTTATAGACATCGAAAATGAAGTGAAAATTTGTTGTTTTTTAACCCAAAAACGAAGAAAAAAAAATCAAGGCAAGCAAAGGGTTGCACAACATCATCATCATCAGCATCATTACCAACACTTGGCGCATAACTTAACCTACCACCATACAGTGCACGTCCCTCTTCTCAATGTTGCCATATTACCAACTGTTGGCAAAGTTGTCATGTCACTATCAATTACTCATCATTATTGATACCAAACCCCCCACCACCATCAACTGTACTACCTTCCCCCTCTCCAAACACAATTGAAGCCCAAAAAAAAAATCATGTTGCATTGTTACGCCTTTTAGGCTTGCTTCCATATCTTCTCCCTCTACCATTTCGCGCTTTTCCTTCCCCATTTCAGATTTTTATGAGGGTTGTACGCCATTTTTTTATTTCTTGTAATGTTTAATCAGTTTTTTCGATCATCATTTCGATTCGTTTATGATTTTGATTGATTATAAAATCTGTGTATATAATTTGTATTTTATAGTATTTTCATAGTATTTTTCATATACAATATAAAAAAAAAATAAAAAAAAAAAATTGGAAAATATGAACATTTGTGCAAAAGTGTAGGCGATAAGCGTGAACGTTGACACGCCCCTAGCAAGTTAGTACTGACGGAGCAGCAGCCCCCTTTTTACTTAGAAAGTGATGCGTCGTATAACTCTATTAGTGAATACTTTGATCCCTGATGTCTCTAATGGAGGATGTTGAATATTATTTAAAGCTAAAGCTAAGCGTATGTTACGTTGAACTTTCACAAATGGCAACGAGACTTAAAATGACTTTTAATATTTTTGTTTGATATTTATCTGGTATTTTTTTTTTTTTTTTTTTTGTTTTTAGCTATTTATGGGTATTATTTCTAGTGTTAGTAAAATAGGAATATTTTCTCTATCACTATTTTTATTCAATTTTTAATTGTATTGTATTTTTTAATTTGCATTTAATTTCAACAGTTTTTTTCTTAGTATTTATTTTTGGTATTTTTTTTAAGTTTTTTTTAGTATTTTTTTAAAGTATTTTTGAAGTTTTTTTTTAGTATTTTTTTTTAGTATTTTTTTTAAGTATTTTTTTTTAGTATTTTTTTTTTAGTATTTTTTTTTTTAGTATTTTTATTTTTTTTAGTATTTTTGTTTATGTACAATAATTGATATGTTTTTAATCGTATTATTTCTTTATATTTGACTATTTATCTGCTATATTATTTTGCTATTTATTTTCGGTATTTTTTTAGTATTTTTTTTAGTATTTTTTTTGTATTTTTTTGTTTAGTATTTTTTTTTTTAGTATTTTTTTTTTTAGTATTTTTTAGGGGTAAGTAATAGGGCAAGATTTTGTTTATTACTATTTTTTTTTTTTAGTATTTTTGCTTTTTATTTAAGTACAATAATTAATATTTTTTAATCGTATTATTTCATTATATTTTACTATTTATCTGCTATATTATTTTGCTACTTATTTTCGGTATTTTTTTTTATATTATTTTTTTTTAGTATTTTTTTTAGTATTTTTTTTATATAATGAATGCGAAAGTGTAGTAGTATTTTCTTTTTTAATTAAGTGATTGCCGCGTGTGGTCCGATATAAAGATGTAACTCCGTATTCAAGATTATTCAAGTAGAAAGCAGAAAAAAAAAACCATAGAAACCAAAGGAACCTCCCAACTGTCAGGGTAATAAAAAGACACGAAATAAAGATGTTCATCAAAATTTTGTTGTATAGTTAATACGAAAGAAATGATTGAAATGCACGTGAAAGAATCTTTCTGTCTCTCATTGTCTTCTACTATCTCTGTCACTATCGCTAGGCATGGGTTTAGCTGCAGTAATGCTCCCCCCAGTTTTCAACACGGTTGCAACTCTAATGTGTTTGCCAGCCGGTGCATGCAACAATGGCACAAAGGGATAAAGGATATTGCCGCTATAGAAATCAAAGCGCGCATATAAGAAAGCAATAAAGACAGGATCGAAGTCTAGGTAAGGTTAGGCAATGGCAACGGCAAAAGGATGCCTTAAAGGATATCAACGATGTGCGGCGGGTGCGTGTTAATCGCCATGTTGCAGGTAAAGTAATCGCAAAGTAACAATGCCAAAAAATAAAGTAAGAAAAAAAAATGGGAAGAAAAAACCAAAACCGCCAAAAAAAAAAACGTACAAAAAAAGAGAGAAAGGATACAAGAAAGAGTGGAGGAAGGATGCATGGTGTGTGGGGGCAGTTACCTTTGTTGGCGCGCTCGATTTAGTTGGCACAGCTTGCGTTAAGATGCAGCAAGGATGTGCAGTAACAAATTGAGCCTGACGATGGGAAAAAAAAGGATTTAATTTTCCAAGGTTTTTTTTTTTAACAATTGCTGACTGTGGCTTGTGGCCAAAGTATGCGATGTGGCTGCTGTTGCAGCTGTCGTGCAGGATATGCAACTCGCAACTCGTAACTCGCAACTGTTCGAATTGCAGCCTGTCAAACTTTCGCCTTTTACCTTTCGATCTTTCAACGTTTTTTTTATTTTCTGCAACGTTTTTTTTTTTTTTTTATTTATTTTCGATTTCTTTTTGGCCTTATGGCATTTCACCTTGACTGGCACATGCATTGTAAACCTTTGACAGCCATTGAATTTGAAAGTCAGCTTTCATTTCTTGTGCCACGCCTCCAACTTCTAACATTCAAATCATAGAAGAAAAATCTTGAATATATTACAAGTAGTAGAAATCACTTTCGCTTAGTGTTCACATTTCATTTTCATAATCATTGGCACACTTCCTGTCAACCCTCGTTGCAGTCCGATATCCGGAACCTTGAACCCTTTTATTTTTTTGCATCTTTAAGATGTGTCGCGTGTCAGCCACACGCCCTTTTTGACCCGCTCAGCATAGAAAGGGGTTAACATATTTAACTAATATTTTCCTTTATTATGTCAAAAAATTTGTTAATGCCGCGTGCCGCTAGAATTTGTTTTTTTTTTTTTTCTGGGTCAGTCATTGACTCTACCTGAACATAAATCAACTGTAATACCGTTATATATATATACAACTCTATTGGCATTATTATGCTAAGCTAATATACATAGCTGATATATCTACAGATCTACATTATTTCAGTTTCAACATATTTCTATTATGGTTTTGGTTTTTTTTTTTTTTCTTTTTTTTATACTTCTAATGAACATTTTGTGGTTAATGTTAAATTGTAGTGGAATTTTTTCTATGCATCATTAGGCATAACACGGCGTTTGTTTTTTTTTTTTTTTTTGTTTTATTCATTCATTGATGAAACGATTACTTTGATCTAACAAACCGAAAATGATCTCACAGAACCACAAAAATAATAAAAAAAAAAAAAAATGCCAAACGGTAGCTGATGATCATAGAAATAATTACATGAGAAGCGCAGAGAGAGGACGAGAAACTCTAAAAATAAATTTTATAGAAAATAATGCATAAGAATGCCAAATTATCATTATGAAAATAAAAAAAAAAGAAATTGCATGAGAAGCGCTGAGAGCTGCGCAGAGGCAGACAGTGTAATTTCTTTTTTTACATTTTTAACAGCAAAATTCAAAAAAAAAAATATTATTTTAATAATGATAAATTGCATAAAATATTTCTATAAATTTATCATAATTATTTATAATTTTTTTTTTTCTGTTTGCCTTCGAAAGAAGTTAGAATGTTTTTTTTTTAAACAAATAAAATTCTCGCAATATATAAAATTTTCATTCAAATAAAAATAAAAAAATTGTAGTTGAAATTTTAAATTCATATTGTAATCAAAACGTTTTGCATTATAATTATGATTATTATTATTTTATTTATTTATTTTTTTTGAGGTCATTAACATGTGACATTCAACAGTCAACATACACAGAGAACAGTAAACCGAAAACAGAGACAAAAACAAAACAGAAACAGAAAACCGAAAACAGTATTCAAATCGGGTTCAGTCAGTCAAACAAACTTTGATCTATAATTAGCGATAAAATTGGTTATAAACTTGGGCAGCTCAACTAACAAAAAAAAAAAAAAACAATAAAACGGAATGATAAGTAAAGAATGATAAGAGCTTGCGCTCTGGATTAAGCACTTTGCTTAACAAAAAAAAAAATAAATAAAAAATACAAAAATAAAATGCAAAAAAAAAAATAATAAAAATACAATTTCTTTATTTTATTTTTTTTTTGAGACTCGCGACTTGTTTAATTGTAAGAATTTGTAAGAGAGTGAGTGAGAGGTAAATAGAGAGAGAGAGAAGATTTTTTGGCACAAATCTGATTTAGAATAACAATAAATTTTTCCAGCCAGTTAATTGTGGTTTCTGTGGTGAGTTTGACGAATGATCTGGGGGATTAGTGGTACAGCAGCAGCAAAAAAATTGAATAACAACAACAACAAACTTAATATACGCGTCAGCTGTGCCAAGTAAAGCGTAGCTTAGAACTGGCAATTTAACGTGTCACGAGATTAATATTCCGATTATTAAATTGACGAATTTAAAAAAAAATATATTTTATGCATATGGAAATTTTTCTAAATTTAAAATTTAATTTTTATTTTTATTAAATTTATTTTTAAAATTTTTTCTTATAAATTTTTATCGTATCGTTTATCACGCGCTCATCACTAAAATGTTTTAAAGTCTGGTGTAAAGTTCATAAAATGATTTTTTTTTTTTGGTAGTTTCAAGTGTTGCACGTGCGTATAAATTGGCACTGCGAGCTGCTTCAAAAGTTTAGAACATTTGCGGCAGTTGCTTTGCTCTGTGCTCGCGTTAATTTTAGCCATGGCTTTTACGGACACATTATTAGCCAAATTATTACTGACTGTAACTGCTGTCGCAGTTGTCATTGTCTCTGCGCTGCCATCAATACCAACAACAACAACAACAGAAACAGATTTATTTTCCCTACCAAAGGATTATAAACATAGCGAAGAGTTATTGGAACATTATGATGATTTCATGTTATCGATCATGAATCGCAGTGTTGATCCTTGTGAGAATTTCTATGAGTTTGCCTGTGGTAATTGGAAAAAATCCCCATTGCTGACGCCAAAATCACATAATTCAAGCTTCCTACACGCCATACAACATCGCATCGATAATCAGATTTTGGATTTTCTACAGAATACAACAAATCAACAAAATGCATCGATCATCACTGCCGAATCAAAGGCAAAACAATTCTTTGCCAGCTGTGTGCAAATGAAGTCAAATCTTTCGGTTGGTTATGAGAAGATAATGATGGAATTGGATGATCGTTATGCGTTGGAGGGAAAACAACATTATGCGAATGCGAGTCATGATTGGATATATATAAATTTCATGTCCAGTTATGAAGTGTTTCCACTTTTACCACTCAAAGTGCATTATAATACGGCAGTACGTAAATTTGATATACTGCTAACACCGCCATATAAAGTGCTAGGAAGTTATACGGAGGATGACTTGAAAAATATGACCAAGGATTTTAATTTAATTGATGAAGAGAAACGCAAAGATTTTCTCGAACATTTTGCAAATTTAACACAATTTGAAAGGAATCTTACACAATTAGTTAAAACTCGCAATGAAACAGAACATTTAACATTGGGAGATTTTTTAATGCGTCACAAGGAGGATCGCTTGAATTGGACACGTTACTTTGATGTTGCCTTCAATGGAACACAACAGAAACATTGGCCGGTGCTCAATCAATTGCAGAATGTTGGAGATTTGGTTTATTTCCTGGAACACACTGAACCAAAATTATTACATTCCTATGTGCAACATCGTTTGCTACTCAAACTTTATGCCGTTTGGAAGACGGAAATTAAGAATGGAACAGTGGCAATGGAATGTCGCAGCGTTACCGAAAGTTATTATAATTATGCGCTATTACCTTGGTTTATTGAACAAGTCTTTGATAAGAATCAACGTGCTGATATACTAACATTGGCCAAAAATATTCGGGATACTTTCTATGAGCTATTGGAGCACTACACTTGGCTGGATGATGAGACACGTTCGGAAGCTAAAACAAAATTATCTTCAATGGATATTCTTGTAGGCTACAGCGATGAATATCAGCATCGTTATCTTACGGATGAAGCCTACAGCGATTTGAATATGACCAACGATTGGTTTGAGAATCTCAACATAATGGAAAAGAATCGCGCTAGGATGCGTTTAAAATCTGTGGATAAAGCGTTGATACCATTACTTATGCCAACACGTACAGTCAATGCTTACTATGCTGATTTTCTTAATCAAGCCTTCATTACAATCGGCATGGCACAGTGGCCACTATATCATGTTGATTTTCCGGCAGTGTTTAAGTATGCAGGCATTGGAAATATTGTGGGACACGAAATGGCGCATGGTTTTGACTCATATTGCTATCAATATAATTATGATGGACGAAAAATCAATTGGTGGTCAGCTGCATCATTGCGTAACTTTAAGGAACGTTATCGTTGCCTTGAATCACAATACAATAAATTCATCTTGCTGGGCATACAGACAAATGGAAGTCTTACTTCTGGTGATAATATTGCTGATAATGTTGGTGCACGTATGTCATACTATGCCTATAGCCGACATATTGGTAACAAAACATTGCTCGAGAGACCATTGCGTGGCATTGAGTATAACAATAAACAGTTATTCTTTTTGAAATTGGCACAAACTTGGTGTACGGGTAAGGATAATGCCTCAAAGTTACGTAGAATCAAGACGGATGTTCATGCCTATGAAGAGTTTCGTGTTGTCGGAACACTAAGTAATATGCCCGAGTTTAGTGAGGCCTACAAATGTAAATTGGGCACTGAAATGAATCCATTGAAGAAATGTGTTGTCTGGTAGTTTGTATAACTAATAAAGTTAAGATTGGAAATGTGAAAAATGTGTGTTTTACTGGGTTTAAAATTGGGAAAACTTCTGGAATTTGACTATAAATTATATTCATGAAACCCTGAGCTGTATGCAAGTCCAAATGAGTTGGATCAGACTACAATATAATATGTTAAGGGACGTATGACTCAAAAACTAAGTTTTGCATGAAGAACTTTCCTTTGAAGCGTAGAAAATTATTCCCCATGCCGAAAATAACTTCACTTTTTGCTTCTTCTTTTTTCTTTCTTTATTCTCATAATTGTCACAAAACTCAAGCTGTTTTCTTTTTTTTGTTTTCGCATCTTTAGATCTTCATTTCATGCACTTCATAACGCCCACTCTATAAGAAAGAAAGTCGTACAATTGTCTATAAATTTTTAGTACAGCTGATGATGATCAACGTATAAGAATTTTGAACTAATTGATTTTAAGCAGAACCTGCAGCACAATATTGGTAACGATGGGCGAGTCAACTAATATTTGTTGTCTTGTGACTTTCTATGCCAGGTTGACACCTTTCTCATTACGAATTAATGGCATTTGGTGAAGTAAGAACAATGCATACAATAGAATAGTCAGCACAACTACCGAAAGAGATAGAGAATGGGACAGCGTTAAGGTTTTAGGTGAGCTAGATGTGACTGTGATCGTAATGTCTTCAGTTGAAAAATGAAAAGAATAACAGTTTTTACTATCATTAGTAGTAGTTGTGCTGAGAAATAACAGAAAGAAGGAAACATTTCGAATTTTGTCTGTTGCATACGAAATGATCTTGCCATGTATTTGTTTAAGGATTTTTAGTCCTAGTTTTTATCTATACACGACGGCCTAACGGATTTTCATGCATTTGTTATGGATTTTCGGCGCCAGGACTCTTATTAGCCCCGTAAAATATCTTACAGCTTGGCAGTGTTAGTTACTCTCTGCATTACCAGGTAACTGATCTTACTGATCCTTTTTTTTTTTTGGGTTGTGTCTCAGCAGGAGCGTGACTTGTCTCTGACTCTTTGCCATAATCTGCAGGTCATAAAATTTTTAGCGCATTGCGCATAGATCATTAATTTTACAGTTTTCTTTTTTGTTATTCTTGACTTTACGAAATGCAAAGTGTTGCTCTCGCACTACCTGTGCAATTCTAGGTGGTCTCTCTCTCTCTCTGTTTTGCTCACTCTCTCGTATACTTTCGTCTCTTTTTACATAAATCAAAATTGCAAAATTCTGCAATTATTTATGAAGGAAATTCAAGATCATTTTCCACCAAGTTTATCTCATAATTGCATTTAGCCAAGTCAAATTAGACCAACGGCTCGTCCGAAACCATTTGTCGTCGACCATCTTTTTAGCCATAAACTTCAATTGAAGCTTCACTTTGTATACAGTTTCAGTTTTCAGTTTTATTTTTTTTTCTTTAGGTTTCAGTTTTCATTTTTCAGTTTCAGGTTCAGGTTCAGGTTCGAGTTGAGCCTGGCAACTGAGCGCATTAATTTCATTTATGTAAACCATTCAAACAGGGCTTGTCTTTTAATATAAAAGGCGTAGACCGCGTAATAAAAAATCAACTTGCTGAAGCCAAAGCTGATGCTGTGTAGCTGTAGTCGTAGCTGAGACTTGTGTGGGAGCCGCTTTTTGCAGTGAAAAATAGGGTTGCCAGGGGTTGATATTATGTTCTTTTGAATTGTTCCAATTTTAAATGTAGTGCAATGAAATGCAATTTTTATTGTTTTATGAATTTTTTCATATTTTTTTTTTTAATTTTTATTAAATTCTATAACATTTTCTTAAAAGTTTAAATTTTCATTTTATTAAAATTTGATTTTTTATTTAATTTTGATTTTTTTTTTAGGTGTATTGCATTTTATGTGAAGCAACATTTATAATCAAAAATTTTATTTAAATTTTTTTTTTTTTTAAATGTCTTTCGATTTTTTATTTAAATTTGATATTTATTTTATGCAATTTTTTAGGTGTATTGCATTTTATGTTAAGCAATATTTTTAATCAAAAATTTCATATAATTTTTTTTTTTTTTTTAAATGTCTTAAAATTTATTAGACTTTTATGGGATATAATTTTTATTTATAAATTTTTTTAATTTTACAAAAAATATTTTCAAAGTTTTCGAGCCTTAGAGTTCAATCTGATGCAATTTTTATGTTTAATAAATTTTATAAAATTATTTTTTTTCAATGTTTCATAAAATTTTTCATATATCTAAAATTTTCCGCTAAATTTGCTCAACTAAAATTTAAAATTTTTTTTTTATATTATTAAATTATTTCAAATATTATTTATATTATCTTAAATATTTCAAGCAACTTCCAACTCTTAAAAATTTTTCGAAATTAATTTAATTAATATTTGAATACAGTTGACAACCCTGTCGCATTTTTTGTATATAAACAACTTGCCAAAACCATGTTACCATAATTACATGCAGAAAGTCTTTTGAGTCTGTGTATTTGGCTTCCGCCGCTTAGCCAAAAAGACGTTAAGCGCACCCACTTCCTGACACCCCTATCATCTGCCGCCTCCCGCTGACCTCCACTAATATGCACTGTCTTTCCATTGCACTTGCCACACGACTTGTAAGTCTGCTTTGGCCAGACGCCCTCACTGCTGCTACGGCGGCGGCGACGGCGGCGGCTCATCAACTACAACCGCTGTGCATGAAAACAGAAATTGAACAAATGGGCGTCACGGCAGCTACAAAATGTAGTCGACAGTGTAGAGGTGGAAGAGAGCGACGGATGCGGGGAAGATAGGGGTAAGGAAGGTAAGTATGAACTACCAAAACAGTTGCAGAGCCACCGCAATCGATGGCCGGGTGGTGTTCATGGTGAATTATGAAAATCGTTGCGAAATTAAGTTAAGAACTTGCAACGGCAAGCAGTGTAGAGACCTCAGACTGTGGCAGAGGCAGAGGCAGTGACTGAAGCTCAGACTGAGACTTTGCCTTTATTAAATGGAGATGATCAATTTAAATATTTTCTTGTTGTTGTTGTTGCTGTTGTTGTTGCTGTTGTTGCTGTGCGTGTGCGCCTTAGTCTGAGTTTGAGTTTAAGTCTGAGCCAAGTGTTCCATAGAATGGAGAATTGCTGCTGAGTCTTAAGCTGCTGCTGCTGTTGCTGTTGCTGCTGTTGTTGTTGCATTTTCATCTTGATGCAATGCGAATTTTCTGCTTCTTGCAGCTTCTGCTTCTTCCCTAGCAACAGCAACAGTTGCTGGCTGCTGCCACTTGACTTCCCCCTCGTCATCTGCAACGCTTTCTGCTGCTGGTTTCACCTTGCGATTTGTATAAAAAATGTGCTTCATTTTATTTGGACGCTCTGCGCCGTCCGCCTTCGTTTTGGTAAACGCCCCACAAAAAAAAACAGAAAAAATAAACAAGAATGAAAGAGAAGATCAGACAGCAGAATTTTTGCTGCTGCTACGTTGATCAGCCAAAAAATGTGGCAAACAAATCGCATATGGATCGGTTTTGGGGATGTGCTTGATGCACTTGCCTCGCCTTACCACTGGCTGCTGCTGCTGTTGCTGTAACAGCTTCAATTTCGGCTTTAGCTTCAGCTTCCACTTTCAATTCGTTTTAGATATTTTCTTTACTTTTTATATTTTGCACAGCAAACGATTATCTAAATTGCATACGAAATTATTTTAATTAAAAATCGAATCTTTTGCTTCTTCTGCTTCTTCTTCTGCTTCCTCATTCATTCATTGCTTGCCACATAACTTGAACTTGAACTTTTTAACATATTTTGTTGCAGTTTTAAAGAGCGATGGGAATTTTTTATTATTATTTTTTTTTTTTTTTTTTTTTGTATATTGTTGCGCATTGAACCCTTAATTTGAGGCACTATTAAAATGATATTAGTGCGGCTGTTTATATGCTCAACATATGTTATTGCCATGCCACAACGTATAAGAAAATAGGTGTGAAGTTTTGTATGAGACGCTGGCGCAAGGCGTCAGCTGTGTTCGCTTCTTACGTGACTATTGCTACGCTCTTTATTGATTAATGATCCATTATTTTCGATAATATTATTTTATTAGCTCTCATTCTCACTCTCTCTCTCTCTCTCTCTCTCTATTGCTTTCTCTTTCTTTGTCTCTACATCATTAATTTTCTTCTTCTTATTGTTTCCGGTCATACCAAATAAAAAGGGGTATTATTTACTATTTGCTATCGCATTTGTTTTGGCTTGTATGCGAATCAAAGAGTTGCTTGAATTGATGTTGATTATTTTATGATTTTCAGTTGATTTAGCATTGAGTTTTTTTTTGGAGTTATTTAAAAATTATTGGATTTATTTTATTATATATTTATTTTTAATTTATTTTGTAGATTTTAAATTGTTAAAAGTACACATATTTATTAATTTATTTTTTTATTTTATTTATATATTATATTCTGTACAAATATTTATTCACATGTTAAATATTTATTCATTTATTTTGAATTTTATTTTTTAACATTTTTTTAATTTATAAATATTTTACTTTAAATTTGTAAAAAATTTTAATTTACATTTAATCAATTAATTTTTTTTTTTAATTAATTTATTTTAATTTTTTTTTTTCATTTATTTATAGTTTGATTTTTTTTTAATTTGTCTCAATTTTATTTATTTATTTTTAAATTGTTCAAATGCCCACATTTTTATTATTTTATTTTTTATTATATTTATATATTATATTCTATACAAATATTTATTCACATGTTAAGTATTTATTCATTTATTTTGAATTTTATTTTTTAACATTTTTTTCATTTATAAATTTTTTTTCGTCATATTTGTGAAATAATTTTACATTTACATTTAATTAATTTATTTTTTTTTTTAATTAATTTCAATTTAATTTTTTATTTCATTTATTTATAGTTTGAATTTATTTTTAATTTGTCTCAATTTTATTTATTTATTTTATTTTTTTAAATTGTTTAAATGCTCATTCATTTTTAATTTGTTTTAATTTTATTTATTTTTCACTTTTTTATATATATAAATTTTTTTTTTAAATTTATTTTAGTTTTTTTTATACATATTTTTTTTATTTATTTTATTTTATTTATTTTTTTTATTCTCTTTATTTTATTTTTATTTTCAAAAAAATCTTGAAATTTTATTTTTTAACATTTTTTTCATTTATAAATTTTTTATCGTCAAATTTGTGAAAAATTTTTAATTTACATTTAATTAATTAATTTTTTTTAATTAATTTAATTTAATTTTTTATTCATTTATTTATAGTTTGAATTTATTTTTAATTTGTCTCAATTTTATTTATTTATTTATATTTTTTTTAAATTGTTTTAATTTTATTTATTTTTAATTTGTTTTAATTTTATTTATTTTTAATTTGTTTTAATTTTATTTATTTTTAATTTGTTTTAATTTTATTTATTTTTCACTTTTTTATATATATAAATTTTTTTTTATATATATAAATTTTTTTTTATATATATATTATTAATTATTTTATTTTATTTATTTTTTTTATTCTCTTTATTTTATTTTTATTTTATGAAAACTCTTGAATTTTTTTTTTTAAATTTTTATCACATTTGGAAAAATATTTCCAATTAGTTTCAATTATTTTTTTGGTTGTTGTTAAAATTTTATTGATTTCAAAGATAAAGAGCATAAATGTTTCGTCTTTTGGCGCTACGTACAGTTTCCCAGGCAATAATTCATATAATAATTTAATTGACAATTAAGAAAATTATAAAAATAAATAAAATAAAATAAATAAAAATAAATAAAATAAAATAATATAAATAAAAAAAATATATTATAACAAAAAAGTGAAAAATAAATAAAATTAAAACAAATTAAAAATAAATAAAATTAAAACACTTCAAAAAAAATATAAATAAATAAATAAAATTGAGACAAATTAAAAATAAATTCAAACTATAAATAAATGAATAAAAAATTAAATTGAAATGAATTAAAAAAAAATAAATTAATTAAATGTAAATGTAAAAACAATTTCACAAATATGACGAAAAAAAATTTATAAATGAGAAAAATGTTAAAAAATAAAATTCAAAATGAAATGAATAAATACTTAACATGTCAATAAATATTTGTACAGAATATAATATATAAATATAATAAAAAATAAAATAATAAAAATGTGTGCTTTTAAACAATTTAAAAATAAATAAATAAAATTGAGACAAATTAAAAATAAATTCAAGCGATAAATAAATGAATAAAAAATTAAATTAAATTAATTTAAAAAAAAATAATTAATTAAATGTAAATTAAAAACAATTTCACAAATATGACGAAAAAAAAATTTATAAATGAAAAAAAATGTTAAAAAAAAAAAATTAAAATAAATGAATAAATATTTAACATGTGAATATTTGTACAGAATATAATATATAAATATAATAAAATATAAAATAATAAAAATGTGTGCTTTTGAACAATTTAAAAATAAATAAATAAAATTGAAAAAAAAATAAATAAAATTAAAACAAATTAAAAATAAATAAAATTAAAACATTTAAAAAAAAAATAAAGTAATAAAATTGAGACAAATTAAAAATAAATTCAAACTAATAAAAAAATAAAAATATTAATTAAATGTAAATTAAAAACAATTTTACAAATTTGAGGAAACAAATTTATAAATGAAAAAAATGTCAATGGCAACTGCTGCTGTTGCTGCTGCTGCTGTTTGCGGCTGCAACTGATGAAGGGGCACAGATGCATATATATATATATATAGAGACAGGCAGTGAAGAGGGTGGAGGTATGTAGAAAAGATGGAGAATAATTGTAGGCTCAGACGAACCGCAATCAAAACTCGACATTTAACTACTACAATGAAAATTATGAAAACTTCTTCGTTGATGGAAGTAGGAAAAAAAAACTCAATAAAATCCATTGTTGCGCTTAATTATTGTCGAAATTCAAATCGAAACGGCAGCACAATGTGTACCTGTAATTTTGGTAGTCAGTAACCGGTAAACGGTAACCTGTAACCTTTTCAACCTGTAAATGAATAAACCCCGCAAAACCTTTTCTACTACCTGAAATACATTTGATTTCCATGTCATGTTGATTTTTATCATTTATCTTCATGCACTGCGCTCGCAAAATTTGAATGCACAGCAGAGAGAGATGCAACCAGCTGATCTCTCTATAAACTACTACTACTACAGTAAACACTAGACAGCAACTGCTGCTGAGTTTATTTCTTGTATTTGTTTTTTCTTATTTCAACTTCTTCTTCTTCTTCTTTGTATGAGCATAAAAAATGAGTATCGTGTGGAAATTAGATCCTATTTGGCGCAGCGTGTGATTAGCGCGTCCCTTTGATCAGTTTTCTCTGCTGTTTTTGTAGTTGTAGATGTAGATGATGTGTTGAGCTTGAGCTGCATTTTGATTTATATTCAATCAGGTATCAGACAGTTAAGACAGCTACAGGTTTCTCTCTCTCTTTCTCTCTCTCACTCGCTTGGCAATTAAATTCAAATTAAAAATGAAAAACAATTATTTAAATTTTATGCACCGCTTGCAGCAGCACATTGAAATTGCATTTGTGATCGTAAGATCTTAGAACTTCAGCAGCTGAGAACTTGATTGATATATACGTGATGTGTTAGCGCAGTAATCGAAATATATATACATATATATATATATATGTATATAGAGAGAGAATAATGAAGAAATCTTGCTGTGATCTTTTGTCAATTAGTAACGCTCTAAAAATAAAGTTGAAATAATTGAAACTGTAGAAAATTCAATTGCAGTTATAGCATGATTAAGGTTTAAGCATGGAAAATTTAGAAAATTTTAGACGATAATACAGAATCAAAAGATAAATCGACTGTAGAATACCCGGTAGCCAAGGAAATTAAAATTTGCATAAATTGTCAGAATTATACGAAATCCAGAAGTTCAAACGGACATAGGGACGGACATAAGGATATAATGGATAAATAGGCCTGCTCCTATCGGCTCTAGTACAGCTACCGATCAAGAATATATACTTTATCGATCAGTCAATCAGTCGCTCACACCTCTTTAAAGGCGTAACATGCATTTTTAAGCTGTCCCAAAGTCTGTATCCTGTGAGTGTGAAGTATAAAAACTTCAATTGATTAGAAACAGCTGTTGGAATACTTTGGAATACTATTAGGACTAAAGATGCAGGACTTCAAATATGTCATTTAGAAACATTATGTCATTATAAAGGTTTCAAGACATCACAACAATGCAACAGTCCGAAAATTCTTAACCCTTCAGTCAACTATGTTCAAGTTAAACTTAGGCATCATTATCCTGCAGACTATTCAAGCTGTGAGAGCTACCAGAATTACAACAAGTCAAAAACCGGATAGCTGTTAATGATGTAGAGACAAAGAAAGAGAAAGCACGAAAGAGAGAGAGAGAGAGTGAGAGCTAATAAAATAATATTATCGAAAATAATGGATCATTAATCAATAAAGAGCGTAGCAATAGTCACGTAAGAAGCGAACACAGCTGACGCCTTGCGCCAGCGTCTCATACAAAACTTCACACCTATTTTCTTATACGTTGTGGCATGGCAACAACATATGTTGAGCATATAAACAGCCGCACTAATATCATTTTAATAGTGCCTCAAATTAAGGGTTCAATGCGCAACAATATCAAAAAAAAAAAAAAAAAAAAAAGAAATTCCCATCGCTCTTTAAAACTGCAAGAATATATGTTAAAAAGTTCAAGTTCAAGTTATGTGGCAAGCAATGAATGAATGAGAAAGAAGAAGCTGAAGAAGCAGAAGAAGATTCGATTTTTAATTAAAATAATTTCGTATGCAATTTAGATAATCGTTTGCTGTGCAAAATATAAAAAGTAAAGAAAATATCTAAAACGAATTGAAAGTGGAAGCTGAAGCTGAAGCTAAAGCCGAAATTGAAGCTGTTACAGCAACAGCAGCAACAGCAGCAGCAGCCAGTGGTAAGGCGAGGCAAGTGCATCAAGCACATCCCCAAACCGATCCATATGCGATTTGTTTGCCACATTTTTTGGCTGATCAACGAAGCAGCAGCAAAAATTCTGCTGTCTGATCTTCTCTTTCATTCTTGGTTTTTTGTGGGGCGTTTACCAAAACGAAGGCGGACGGCGCAGAGCGTCCAAATAAAATGAAGCACATTTTTTATACAAATCGCAAGGTGAAACCAGCAGCAGAAAGCGTTGCAGATGACGAGGGGGAAGCCAAGTGGCAGCAGGCAGCAACTGTTGCTGTTGCTAGGGAAGAAGCAGAAGCTGCAAGAAGCAGAAAATTCGCATTGCATCAAGATGAAAATGCAACAACAGCAGCAAAAGCAACAACAGTAACAGCAGCAGCAGCTTAAGACTCAGCAACAATTCTCCATTCTATGGAACACTTGGCTCAGACTTAAACTCAAACTCAGACTAAGGCGCACACGCACAGCAACAACAGCTACAACAACAGCAACAAGAACAACAACAATAACAACAAGAAAATATTTAAATTGATCATCTCCATTTAATAAAGGCAAAGTCTCAGTCTGAGCTTCAGTCACTGCCTCTGTCTCTGCCTCTGTCTCCGTCTCTGCCTCTGCCACAGTCTGAGTCTCTACACTGCTTGCCGTTGCAAGTTCTTAACTTAATTTCGCAACGATTTTCATAATTCACCATGAACACCACCCGGCCATCGATTGCGGTGGCTCTGCAACTGTTTTGGTAGTTCATACTTACCTTCCTTACCCCAAGCTTCCTCGCATCCGTCGCTCTCTTCCACCTCTACGCTGTCGACTACATTTTGTAGCTGCCGTGACGCCCATTTGTTCAATTTCTGTTTTCATGCACAGCGGTTGTAGTTGATGAGCCGCCGCCGCCGCCGTCACCGCAGCAGCAGCAGTGAGGGCGTCTGGCCAAAGCAGACTTACAAGTCGTGTGGCAAGTGCAATGGAAAGACAGTGCATATTAGTGGAGGTCAGCGGGAGGCGGCAGATGCTAGGGGTGTCAGGAAGTGGGTGCGCTTAACGTCTTTTTGGCTAAGCGGCGGAAGCCAAATACACAGACTCAAAAGACTTTCTGCATGTAATTATGGTAACATGGTTTTGGCAAGTTGTTTATATACAAAAAATGCGGCAGGGTTGTCGAGTGTATTCAAATATTAATTAAATTAATTTCGAAAAATTTTAAGAGTTGAAAGTTGCTTGAAATATTTAAGATAATGTAAATAATATTTGAAATAATTTAATAATATAAAAAAAAAATTAAATTTTAGTTGAGCAAATTTAGCAGAAAATTTTAGAAATATGAAAAATTTTATGAAACATTAAAAAAAAAAAATTTATAAAATTAATTAAACATAAAAATTGCATCAGATTGAACTCTAAGGCTCGAAAACTTTGAAAATATTTTTTGTAAAATTAAAAAAATTTTATAAATAAAAATTATATCCCATAAAAGTCTAATAAATTTTAAGACATTTAAAAAAACAAATTTAAATGAATTTTTTGATTAAAAATGCAATACACCTAAAAAAAAAATCGAAAAAAAATAAATATCAATTTTAAATAAAAAATCAAATTTTAATAAAATGAAAATTTAACTTTTTAAGAAAATTTTATAGAATAGAATTTTTTTTTATAAAATTTAATAAAAATTAAAAAAAAAAAAATATGAAAAAATTCATAAAACAATAAATATTGCATTTCATTGCACAACGCTTAAAATTGGAAAAATTTAATAGAACATACTTATTATCAACCCCTGGCAACCCTATTTTTCACTGCAAAAAGCGGCTCCCACACAAGTCTCAGCTACGACTATAGCTACACAGCATCAGCTTGGGCTTCAGCAAGTTGATTTTTTATTACGCGGTCTACGCCTTTTATATTAAAAGACAAGCCCTGTTTGAATGGTTTACATAAATGAAATTAATGCGCTCAGTTGCCAGGCTCAACTCGAACCTGAACCTGAAACTGAAAAATGAAAACTGAAACCTAAAGAAAAAAAAAAACTGAAAACTGAAAACTGAAACTGTATACAAAGTGAAGCTTCAATTGAAGTTTATGGCTTAAAAAGATGGTCGACGACAAATGGTTTTGGACGAGCCGTTGGTCTAATTTGACTTGGCCAAATGCAATTATGAGATAAACTTGGTGGAAAATGCTCTTGAATTTCTTTCATAAATAATTGCAGATTTTGCAATTTTGATTTATGTAAAAAGAGACGAAAGTGTACGAGAGTAAGCAAGAGAGAGAGTGAGAGACCACCTAGAATTGCACAGGTAGTGCGAGAGCAACACTTTGCATTTCGTAAAGTCAAGAATAACAAAGAAAAAAACTGTAAAATTAATGATCTATGCGCAATGCGCTAAAAATTTTATGACCTGCAGATTATGGCAAAGAGTCAGACAAGTCACGCTCCTGCTGAGACACAACCCAAAAAAAAAAAAGGATCAGTAAGATCAGTTACCTGGTAATGCAGAGAGTAACTAACACTGCCAAGCTGTAGGATATTTTACGGGGCTAATAAGAGACCTGGCGCCGAAAATCCATAACAAATGCATGAAAATCCGTTAGGCCGTCGTGTATAGATAAAAACTAGGACTAAAAATCCTTAAACAAATACATGGCAAGATCATTTCGTATGCAACAGGCAAAATTAGAAATGTTTCCTTCTTTCTGTTATTTCTCAGCACAACTATTACTAATGATAGTAAAAACTGTTATTCTTTTCATTTTTCAACTGAAGACATTACGATCACAGTCACATCTAGCACACCTAAAACCTTAACGCTGTCCCATTCTCTATCTCTTTCGGTAGTTGTGCTGACTATTCTATTGTATGCATTGTTCTTACTTCACCAAATGCCATTAATTCGTAATGAGAAAGGTGTCAACCTGGCAAAGAAAGTCACAAGACAACAAATATTAGTTGACTCGCCCATCGTTACAAACATTGGACTGCAGGTTCTGCTTAAAATCAATTAGTTCAAAATTCTTATACGTTGATCATCATCAGCTGTACTAAAAATTTATAGACAATTGTACGACTTTCTTTCTTATAGAGTGGGCGTTGTGAAGTGCATGAAATGAAGATCTAAAGATGCGAAAACAAAAAAGAAAAAAACAGCTTGAGTTTTGTGACAATTATGAGAATAAAGAAAGAAAAAAAGAAGAAGCAGAAAGTAAAGTTATTTTCGGCATGGGGAATAATTTTCTACACTTCAAAGGAAAGTTCTTCATGCCAAACTTAGTTTTTGAGTCATACGTCCCTTAACATATTATATTGTAGTCCGATCCAACTCATTTGGACTTACATACAGCTCAGGGCTTCATCAATATAATGTATAGACAAATTCCAGAAGTTTTCCCAATTTTAAACCTAGTAAAACACACATTTTTCACATTTCCAATCTTAACTTTATTAGTTATACAAACTACCAGACAACACATTTCTTCAATGGATTCATTTCTGTGCCCAATTTACATTTGTAGGCCTCACTAAACTCGGGCATATTACTTAGCGTTCCGACAACACGAAACTCTTCATAGGCATGAACATCCGTCTTGATTCTACGTAACTTTGAGGCATTATCCTTACCCGTACACCAAGTTTGTGCCAATTTCAAAAAGAATAACTGTTTGTTATTATATTCAATGCCACGCAATGGTCTCTCGAGCAATGTTTTGTTACCTATATGTCGACTATAGGCATAGTATGACATACGTGCACCAACATTATCAGCAATATTATCACCAGAAGTAAGACTTCCATTTGTTTGTATGCCCAGCAAGATGAATTTATTGTATTGTGATTCAAGGCAACGATAACGTTCCTTAAAGTTACGCAATGATGCAGCTGACCACCAATTGATTTTTCGTCCATCATAATTATATTGATAGCAATACGAGTCAAAACCATGCGCCATCTCGTGTCCCACAATATTTCCAATGCCTGCATACTTAAACACTGTCGGAAAAT